>PVKM010005797.1:0-46599 GCA_004027735.1 Carollia perspicillata | reverse complement strand
CTAGTAGGTTTAGTTTGTTTTTGCTTTTTAGGTTCAGTTATTGATAGTTGTGAGTTGTCATTTTAGTGTTTGTATTTTTTATCTCTTTCTTAAATAAGTCCCTTTAACATTTCATATAATAAGGGTTTGGTGATGATAAACTCCTTTAGCTTGACCTTATCTGGGAAGCTCTTTGTCTGCCCTGCCATTCTAAATGATAGCTTTACTGGATAGAACAGTCTTGGATTTAAATCCTTGCCTTTCATGACTTTGAATACATCTTTCCAGCCCCTTCTTGCCTGCAAGGTTCCCTTTGAGAAATCATCTTATAGACTTACGCGAACTCCTTTGTAAGTTAATTGTCTCCTTTTCTCTTGCTGCGTTGAAGATTCTCTCCTTATCTTTAACCTTGGGTAATGAAATTATTATATGCCTGTGTGTGTGCTTCCTTGGGTCCAAATTCTTTGGGACACTGAGCTTCCTGGACTTCCTAGAAGTCTATTTCCTTTGATAGATTAGGGAAGTTCTCTTTTATTATGTTTTCAAATAAGTTTTCCATCTCTTGCTCTTCCTCTTCTCCTTCTGGCACAGCTATGATTTGGATGTTGGATGTTTCAAGTTGTCCCAGAGGTTCCTAAGACTCTCATTATTTTTTTGAATTTGTGTTCCTTCATTCTGTTCTGGTTGAATCTTTATTTCTTCCTTCTGCTCCAAACCATTGATTTGGGTCCCAGTTTCCTTCCCTTTATTGTTGGTTCCCTGTACATTCTCCTTTATTTCACTTTTCATAGCCTTCACTTTTTCCTCTATTTTGTGGCCATACTCAATCATTTCTGTGAGCATCCTGATTACCAGTGTTTTGAATTCTGCATCTGATAGGTTGACTATCTCTTCATTACTTAGTTGTGTTTTTTCTGGAGCTTTGATGTGTTCTTTCATTTGGGCCATATTTCTTTGTAGAGGAATAATTTAAATGAAAGATAACCTTAAGAGCAGAGAATGCATTATTTGAAAGCAGGAGGAAAATACAATGCAAAAGTAATTAAGGGCTTCCCAGGGTCAGTAAATTTAGATTAATTATAGGGAGAAACTCCCTAATAAATCCTGAGAAAAAGTATAGAATACCCTTCTTTAGGCCTTAAAACAGAATAGTGACTTAATTTTCATTCTTGCCTCAATATATAGTAATAATAATCCATATAATTCTTTTGCCATGTGACTTCCAACTCCCTGTGTAGACATGCACTAATCTGTTGAACATAACTATCTGTTGCCTCTTAAAAATATGTAACATATTTTCCTATGAAATTTCCTCATGCCCAAATGTATTTACATATGGTCTAAACAGAAGGTGCCTGCATGTACATACATTCATACACATGCACACATACAAACACACATGTATACACACATGTAAGCACATACAAACACATATATACACATGCATATATATGGGATGGGCTCCTTCTGGAAGAAAAAAATTAGCAAAGCTTGAAACAAAGGATATGGTCTATGAAGAATACTATCCTCTCCCATTTTACACCCACAAACACATGGGTTTCCTTATGTTATGAATAATACTGTCATCAATATCAACAACACAAGACTTTACATAATATTCACTGTTTTTAAAAGAAAAGAGAGTCAGTGGGTTTTCATATGAAAGAGTAATTGTCAAAAAGAATTAGACTGAGTCTGTATAGTTTTTACCTTGCTTTTAGGTTTCTCTAACAGTGATTATCATCATGCTTAGCTGAAGGAAATTTATTGTCCATTAATTTTTCATTTAAATCATGTATTGCATATAGTAATAAAATATGGAAGAAGTTTCCCAGGGGTCAATTAGCAAGGTAGGTCAAAATTCTTATAATGTACATGCTCTTCAATTCTATATTTAGGAATTCACCCTAATGAAATTATCTGAGGTCCAGGCAAATAAAGTGTCAGTGTGTTCATCATATTATCCATAGCAGCAAAGTTAATTAGAAAAATGCAAACATCCAACAACAGATGAATATATATGTCATATGCATAATGTACTATGCCATCTTGAAAATTATGTTCTGTCACCAAAAACTTCAAACAAACAGAACAGAAATACATTCATGATCACTTTGAAATGTTTGACAAAAATGCTTTTAAAAAGTTCAGTTAAGTTTCCTTTACTATATATCTTTCTATCTACAAAAATAAAATAATTTACATCTCAAACCATTCCACTCTTTTTCCTATTCATTTAATTCCAGAAAATCTTCACAGAAATTTGTCTAAAAGATTATTGGGCATTCCCATAACATACCTTTGACTTCTGTTCCAAGCGATGTTTTCGTATGGATACAGACAGATGACCTTAACTGATTTAGAGAAATTTAAAACAGGTTCCTAGGCAGACAGCCTTGCATGACTCCTAGAAAACAAAATAATCTTTAATGAAGATTTTTAAACATCTATTTTTTAAAAATCTAAGTAAAATTTTTAAAACATATCTGAGAAAAATGATCAAAGCAGGAAATAAAAGTACATTTTGATCTCACATATCTGTCAATGTCTGCATAATATTTCTGGAAGAATGTTAATCAAAGCACCAAAGTAGCTCTTTCTGCCAGTAGAAATATAGGTAATTATTATTTGCTTTTATTTGATTTTATGTATTTTTAAATAAACATATGAAAATATACAACTTAAAAAAACTTCAACTATGAATTTGAAAATATTTTCTTAGTTTTCAGTATTAATTACATAAGCTATTATTTTTAAATAAATTTTTGAACATTAATGAATAAAAAGTCAGCAATGAAAACTTAAAATTATGAAATAAGTCAAACCTATGGAACAAGACTATTTAACAATTGACATAAGAAAAATTAGGATTCTGGAAATTGAGAGGCCCTTGGAGCTCTAATCCTAAAGAAAGGATGAAAATAATGAATTTTTCCTAGTAACAAGAAAAAGAAGTAAAAAACAACAAGAGGGGGTGAATGTTGTTAAATCCCAGCGCCTTTGGAGAAATTAGTCCTTGATCTTACAGAGGAGGCAACCACTAACTGGCATATGCATTCCAAGAAGGTGGAAATAAAATATTTCAATTCGGTGAGGATGATGGAACAGAGACAGCAATGAGAGAAGTAGGTGACAACTCAGTGGGAAAGAAGCTATTTTTTTTCTGGCTGCCGAGTGCTTTAAATAAATGGTAGAGAGAGTGAAAGATGAGCTACAGAGACCACTAACCACTAACGCTACCTCAAGGAGAGTGTGAAGACAGATGGTGAGCTGTATGTGAAAATAATGGGCAGGACAAGCTGCAAGTACATGATCTGAACAGCAAAGACAGTGCAGCTCAATGTTTATAAGCTGACCCAAGGAAGGGATCAAATCTTTGCTGCTGAAAAGTACAGTCTTGTTTCTACTGCGTAGTCGCCTACTCCCCTCACAACGGTCTCTGTTCCTGCATCCCAACGGTATTGAGATGTGTTATTCCACCTACTAAGAATGCATGTGCCTGTCAAGTGACAATGTGGAATGTGGTGTTAAAACTACTGGTGATACTTGGGAATCTACAGTGCTATGTGCTGCCAAATAATAATGCTTGGTATGTGTTGCCTATTGTATTGAGCTCCTTAAAATTTTCAAACTAGTGAAGGCCAATTGATTGATTTGCTGTAGTTATAAGAAATACATTTCATCTATCAAGTAATTGAGGAACTTTGAAAATTATGAAAATAAAAAACATTAGCATGTCACTCCTTCTCTCCCCAGATGTTGTAGATTCCATGCTTCATCATTTCAATCTACAAAATTTATAATGTCCATGGTATTTTTGTCCTTTTGACACACCTGCCTGGCAAAACCCTATAGCTGGACGAATCAAATTATCTGCCTTTCCTAAGCTTGCACCTGGCACCTGTGTAGTTAAACCCAGCTGCCAGTATAAATTTAAGGTTTGACATCAACCACATTTTTAAACTTTCTGGTTACCATTCTATTTCTCCTAGGCAGGGCTTCTCTCATGCTTCAAAATGACTATTTCAAACCTCTTCTATTTTCTTCAATCCTCCATCCTTCTATTCTAGTCAGAAAATGGTATTTCCTCTACTTCAGAGAGAAGACAAGCCCAAGCACAGGTAGTGGGAGGAGTCACAACATTCTGTGTGCATTTGTGCAGAGCAGCCTAACTCTGCCCTCACGCTATCATCTTTAACCTTTCCTTACTATGCCCGCATCTTTGGCTGTCTCTCTACTTCCTAAATGATCTTCTTTAGCATTTACAAATACTTAATTCTCTCAACTTGTTGAAAGCACATACATATTTTTATCTCGAGCCCAAACATTTTCCTTCTACTCCTTCCTTGTTTTTACAATGAGGTGCATGCAAAGATGCCTTTTTTCATTTACATGCTTCCCTGCACTCCCGCAGAAACAAAATATAACACAATATGAAGCATCACCATTCAACTGAAATATCTCCTGCTAAGATATCACTGATTCAAGGTACATTTTTCTATCTTTGATCTTCCATTAATTTCTTTACATCTGAATAGCCTTCGGCATACTGATCACTTTCTTTTCAACTCACTCACTTTCTTTGGTGTCTATGGAACCCACTGTTCTGGTTTTCATCTACTTTTTAATTTCTCCCTTAATTTCTTTTGTTTACTTGTGCACTACCAATTTTTTATTGAAGGAGTTTATGGTTCTTTCTTAGGTTCTCTTCTTATGCATGACATCACACACTGTATGGTACATTTATAAATGCAAATCTTTTGAGCTCTCCATTGAATTTCATTTACAAATAGGTGGACATCTATCACCTGTAGGTGGACATCTTTCAGACACAAACTCAATTACCCAAAAGAAGTCTGTGTTCTCTACCCCTCAAACTTATTTTCCATCTAGCTTTTGTTCCTATCTCAATCCACAACAAGTCAAGTCCACTCAAATGTTCAGGCAAAAGACCTGAAAATCATATATTCCTCTCTTTTATTTCTGAAATTCAATCAATCTTTATACCTTGGTGATTCCACTTCCTAAATATCTCTCTAATATATCTCTACTACCTTCATCATCTCCCCTATGCTACTTTATTTCTCTTCTGAACTCCTGCAATATTCACCTCTCCAAAAACATGCAATGTTATTAAAGAGCTTTAGGTATGAGACTTTCATATCTCTTTATTTCTCTTAAGGATAAAGACTTAAATTCTCAATAAAAAATACAAGCCCTGTAGCATCAAACTTCAACCTTCTATTTCATGGCAGACAGTGTACTTTAGATAACTGACAACTCTTTCCAACGTAATTCCTCATGCTGGAAAAGAACCACCTTACCAGCCTCTCTTGCAGGTGGAAAGCGTTTCAACATGGAAATATTTCTATATACATAGATATATGTATATATAAAGTGAAACTAAAAATACCGTTGTAATATATGCTATTCATAGGGTGGGACCTTAGGACATCAGTTAGATGCTTAAGGAATAATAATATTGTTTAATTTTCTTGTCTAAAAAGGGTCGTCATTCCCTTCTTCTTGCCTTGAATGTGGAAATGATGGTTAGAGGTACAATGCACATCTAGGTTATAAAGCATTAAAAGGAGGATGAAAGCCAAACATTAAGAAGGACAGAGATAGGAAGACAAGAGAAGCCCAGGTAGCTCAAACATATTGAGCAGATAAACCCATAAGAGACTAATTTCTTTTTTCCAAAGGAAACATATGAAAGAATAAAAATCACTGGGAAGGTAAATATATAATAAGGGTATTATATTAATCATTTATAAAGCTAGTATGAAAGTTTAAAGACAAAAATAGTAAAAAGAACTATAATAATACATCACCCCCACTGACTACTACACTGAAGTCATTGTTGTTCACACATGCACATTCCAGCCCTCTTCCCTTGGCTGCCAGGTTACATTGATTTTGGACAAACTGTTCTCATTACATTAACAATAGCTGGACTTTTGTTGGACAGATTTCATACAGTTAGGTATTTAATTTGAGTTTTTTAAATGTATGTGTTTACTGCCATAAAATTTCCTCTTCGGACTGCTTTCTCTGTGTCCCTTAAGTTTTGGTATATTGTATTTTTGTTTTCATTTATCTCAAGATGTATTCTCAATTCCCTACTCATTTTTTACTTGATAGACTTGTTGATTAGGAATGTTGTTTATTTTTCACATAATTATAAATTTTCCAGTTTTTCTTTTGTTATTGATTTTTATTTTATTCCTTGTGACCAGGAAAGAAATTTTGTATGGTGTTAGTCTTTCTAAATATATTAAGACTTATCTTGTGGCCTAAAATATGTGCTGTAAAATATGCTCTATCCAGGAGAATGTTCCATGTAAACTTGAGAAGAAATATATTCTGCCGTTGTTGCGTGGAATGTTCTGTATATTTCTGTTAGGTCAAGTTGAGTTTTGATGTTGTTTAAGTCTTCTATTTCCCTATAGATATATCTTATTGTTCTATTCATTATTGAAAGTTGGGTATTGAAGTTTCCAACTATTATTGTCAAACTGTATTTTTCCCTTTAATTCTGTCAATGTTTGCTTTTTATTTGGGGGGAGGTTCTGTTATTTGTTGCATCTGTTCATAATTGTTATATATTCTTGATGATTTGACCATTTCATCAATATAAAATGTCCTTCTCCCTGGTTAAAAAAGAAGAACTATAACAAGAATCCTTAGTTAATGGATACACAAATAAAAATGTACAAGGGGGGACCCACATAAACCAGAATTTATTTATTAAAAAATTATATTTATTCTTACATATTTAACTTCAGTTACCTTCAAAGTACTCTCCCTATGATGTAATATATCTGTCAAGATGTTTTTTCCAACTGCTCAAAACAGAGTTTTCACTCATCAATTTTGATGCCTTTTAGTGCTTCTGTTGTTTTAGGTTTCCGCTCTACCACACTGGTAAAACACTTCCCTTTAAGAACTTTTTCCATCCAGGGTAACAAAAAGTGTTGTCAGGGTGAGATCAACAGGGAGGGTGGGACACAAGGGTCATGCCATTTTAGGTTAAAAACTGCTGGACAGTCAGTGCCATGTGGGCAGGTGCACTCATAAATCACCCATCATGAAATGGGCAAAGGTGTTGAGTCTCAAAAAAATTCACTGAAGCCAAAGGCAGCCTGTCATAACATCGCCAGCTGGTACACTGACACACTTACCTAGTAGGGGAAGCCTGTACTGTAAGGGGCCCACCCTCCAGAATATAATTTTGGTGGGAGGGTAGTCTCTCCTTGTATATGACATCAAAAACAAAATATTGGGGGAAGGGTAAAAAATATTGAACTTTACAATGGCAACAAACAAGTTGTCAAATTAAAATAGACTGCTATAGATATGTTTTTATATATAAGCTTCATAATAAATGCAAAGCAAAAATCTGTAGTAACTACACAAAAGATAAAGAGACAGGAATATAAGCATACTGCTAAAGAGAGTCAACAAACCAGAAAGGATGAGAGCAAGAGAAGAAGAAAGAAGCAGAGGAACAGCAAAAACAACCAGAGAACAATTAATAAAATGGCAATTAGCACGGATCTATTGATAATTATTGTAAATATGAGGTTGCCAACAGTAGGTTCATAGTTGTAAATAAGCAAAGCAGAACTTATTCTTATATTCTTATTTATTAAATATATTATCAATACAATACAATAGTAAACTTATTTTTGCCCACCCCTGTATAAACAGACTAAAATTTCAAAAGACATAAAGTGGCTGAATGGATAAAAAGGTAAGACCTCTCTATGTGCTGCCTACAAGAGACTCACTTCAGATGTAAGGACACACACAGACAGAAAGTGAAGGAATGAAAAAGGTATATCACGCAAAGGAGACCAAATGAATGTGGAGTAGCTATACTAATGTTAGACAAAATAGGTTTTAAAACAAAGACTGTTATAAGAGACAAAGCATGGTGTTACATAATAATAAGGGGTAAGGCCAAAAAAAATCTAAATATTTGTAAATATTTATGTACCCAATATAGGAGCACCTAAAAATACAAAGCAAATAGTAACACACCTAAAGTGAAAAATAGATGGAAATACAATAAAAATAGAGGGTTTTAACACCCCACTTAAATCAATGGATAGATTATCCAGATCAAATATCATTAAGAAAACATGAAAAACAAGAAAATATTGTTTTCAATGAGAACAATAAGAAGACATTTGAGACTAAAAGAACTTAATGGACATATACAGAACATTCCATCTTAAAGCAATAGAACACAAATTCTTCTCAAGTGCACAAGGAACATTACAGGATAGATCACATAGTAGGCCACAGATGAGTCTTAATAAATAAGAGTATTGAAATCACATCAGGATCTTTTGCAATCACAATAATATTAAATTAATAACAAAAAGAAATCAATTAATAACAGGATCTTTTGTTATTAAAACTAGAAATTAATAACAAAAAGAAAGCTGAAAATTGCAAATATGTGGAGATTAAACAACATGTTACTGAATAACCAATGGATCAAAGAGGAAATCAAAAGGAAAAAATCAAAAAACTTACTACAAATCATAATGAAAATATTAACACCAAAATTTGTAGTATATGGCAAAAGCAATTCTAAGAGGGATGATCATAACAATAAATGCCTACTACAGGAAACAGAAAAAGTGTCAAATAACCTAACTTTATATCTCAAGGAACTAGAAAAATAATTTTTAAAAAGGTTCAAGTTTAGTAGAAGGAAGTACATAAAGAGTAGAAAAGAAATAAACGAAAGAGACAAAAAAGACAATAGAGAAGATCAATGGAATTATGAGCTTGTTCTTAAAAAGATATGGAAGCAGCCCAAATGTCCATTAGTAGATGAGTGTATAAAACAACTATGGGATATTTACATAATGGAATTTTACTTAGCTGCAAAAAAGAAGAAATTTTACCCTTTGCGACAGGATGGATAGACCTGGAGAACATTCTGCTAAGTGCAATAAGCCAGTCAGAGAAAGACAAATAGCATATGATTTCACTCATATGTGGAATCTAATGAGCTGAAATAACAAGGAAAATGGGGACTGACTCATAGATGGAGAGCAGATGACAGCTGGTTGGGGAAGGAAAAAGGACTTATGGACATGGACAACAGTGTGGTGATTGCTAGAAGAAGTATAAGGGGACTAAATGGTAATGAAAATACAATAAAGATTAAATTAAAAAAGATAAAAATTATAAGGTCTTTAGATAGATTCACCAAGAAGAGAAAGATAGCTCGAAAAAGTATAATCAGAATAAAGGAGATATTACAACTGATTCCACAGACATACAAAAGATGGTAAGAGACCATTGTGAACAATTTTTTGCCAACAAGTTAGATAACCTAGAAGAATGGATAAATTCCTAGAAACGTACAACCTACCAAGATTGAATCTTGTATAGGAAATCTAAACAGATGGATTGCTAGTAAGAAGATCAAATCAGTTATCAGAAAACTCCCAACAACAACAAAAAGTCCAGGACCAGACAGCTTCACTGATGAAGTCTACTAAACATTAAAAAAAAGGATTAATAATAATCCCTCTCAAACTTTTTTAAAAAATAAGAGAAGAAAACTTTCAAAACTCAGTTTATGAGGCCATCATTATGCTGATATCAAAACCAGACAAGGAGACCATAAATAAAAAATAAAATTACAGGACAATATCCCTGGTTAACACAGATGCAAATATTCTCAACAAACTGCTTGCAACCCAAATTCAACGATATATTTTAAATATTCATATACCATCATCAAGTGGAATTCGTTCCAGACACAGAAGGATGGTTCAACATCTGCAAATCACTGAACATGATATACCATATTAACATAATGAAGTATAAAATTCATATAATTATCTTAATAGATGCAGAACAAGTAACTGACAAAATTCAATATCCATTTTGATTGAATATTGCATCTCAACAAATTGCATACAGAGGGAATGAACCTCAACATAATAAACGCCATATATGGCAAACTCAGGAAACAGACAAGAATCTTTACTCACACCACTTTTAATCAAGGTGGTATTAGAAGTTTCAGCCAGAGCAATTAGGCAGAAAAAAAAGTAAAAGTCATCCAAATTCAAAAAATAAACTGTCACTATTTGTAAGTGACATGATATAATATATAGAAAACCCTAAAGAATCTATCCAAAAATGTTAGAACCAATAAACAAATTCTGTAAAATTGCAAGAGACAAAAATCAATAAACAAAATATATTTCATTTCTATAGACTAATGGCAAACTCCCAAAAATAGAAATTAATAAAAACAATTGCATTTACAATTGCATGAAAAATAAAGTACCTGAAGATAAATTTGACCAGGGAGGTGTAAGACCTATATATTGAAAACCACAAAATATTAATAAAAGAATTCAAAGAAGACACAAATAAATAGAAATACATTATGCTCTCATTGTTTAGAATCAACACTGTTAGTATGTATGTATATACAACCCAAAATAATCTACAGATTCGATACAATACCTTTCAAAATTCCAGTGGCATTTTTCAAAGAATTAGAAAAAATAATTCTAAAATTTGTATTTAACCACAAAAAAACCTGAAAAGCCAAAGTAATTTTGAGAAAGAGCAAAGCAGAAGGCATCACCCTCCCTGATTTCAAACTATATTATAAAACTATAGTTATTAAAATAGCATGGTATTAGAATAAAAACAGACACATATCACAGAAATAGATTAGAAAGCCCAGAAATAAAACCACACACATATCATCAACTAATTTATGACAAAGGAGCCAAGAATATGCGAAATGGTGTTGCAGAAACTGGATAGTCAAATGCAAAACAATGAAACTCAACACTATCATATCATATACAAAAATTAACTTAAAATAGTTTAAATACCGGAATGTAAGACTTAAATCCATAAAACTCCTGGAGGGAAATATAGACAGTAGGCTATCTGACATAGGTCTTGATGATGATATTTTAAAATCTGACACCAAAAACAAAAGCAACAAAAATAGAACTATATTAAACTAAAAAAGTCAGCACAGAAAAAATATATAAGAAAATGAAATGGCAACCTCCTGAAATAAAATTATGGCAATTCTTGATTCTTAAAAATATTCTATTAAGTTACAGAATTTACTAAAAACATCATAACTCTTATTAATTATGTTCTTTATAGTATCTATTTCCCTTTGTATCTTTGTCTACTTAATATTCTTTAGACTAATACTGATATACTGACAGTTTCCCCAGTTACTTATTTCCTGCCAGTTCACCATGAATTTTGCATCACCAAAGTCTTTCAAGTGACATACTGTAGCCAAAGTAAGCTTTTTTTGGTTCTGATACCTCTTAGGTCAGATTTTGGAAGCTGATATCCTAGGATTATAATTTTTATAATTTAATATCACAATCTTATTTTACATTTTCTAAATATTGTGCTTCTTTTTTTAGTTTTTTTCCTATTTTTTAATGTAGATTTTTTTCTTTTTCCTTGAGTAAAATATATCTAGACTTCATGGTATTGATTTCTTATATTTGACCCATCATTTCTAGTCTCTCTTTTCTTTACTAAGATTTCATCATTTTCTTTGTTATGTTGTTAAACACTCCAAAAATACTTGAAAAGTTAATTTTGATTCAAATAGCAATGAATTTATCTTTTCCTCCTAGTTTTATAATAATGCTCCTTTTTGTGATATAGAAGAATTCTTTTAGTAAAGCTGTAAATGGTTTTTTATTTCTTCCTCATCTTTTACTCAGCCTTGAATAAAAAGAGGTATTTCTGGCCCTTGTTTTTTGGCCTCAGACTAGCTGGAGATTTTATTTTTTTCCTCCTGTTTGCTGTTTTTCCCACGGATAGATTCCTCCTCTCAGATACTGATCTCGAGGTAAGTAGATGTACACAATCCCAAACCCAATTTCTGGTGCCCAACAGACAATGACAGATCCAGGTTTTATGGAGGCTGAAGCTGATACAATTTCAGGGGTCCTATTTAAGAAAAAGAATATGAAAATGCAAAAGTAGATACAAAATTAATGTTAGAGCATGTAGAAAGAGTAGATAAAGAAATCAAGACAAATTACTGGCCTTTGGAAATCTGAGTTATCTTTCACTTTAATTAACCTTACCGGAAACTTCATACAGAAATTCCTTCTGACTGCAAGATGCTATCTATTACCTGTCCATTCTTATACCACCCCGCCCTATTAGAACTGTCTCCTGACTACTTAAAGTGTAAACCAGGAACACAGTATGGGAATTTGTTAAAAATACAGATCCTTAGGCCACAGCTCAGACCTACTAAATCAGAATGCATTTTGACAAAATCTCCAAGTGATTCACATGCATGTTAATGCTTAAGAAACAGTGCATAACCCAGCCAAATCTCAGCACCTAAACGGCCTCTTGCAAGTGAGGGTCTTGAACCTTCATGAATCAAGGTTTTATGGAAATCAGCTTTTTAGTCAAGGTAACTTCAGCTCACTCCAATTGCTTGCTCTTCTTGCTACCAGGGCAGTTTATTTCTAAATAACGAGGGACAGTTTTTATTCTGCATACAGGCTCTACAAAGCACAAGAAAACGTTCCTGTTTATTTCTGAACTTCACTGAAGGCCTGTCCAGCCTCTGTCCTAACACCTGCTTATTTCACATTCTGGGACGCAAAGTTAATGAAAAACACAACTGATCTTCTTAGCAGCAGAGTTCCTCAAGGCAGTTAGAGGAGTTCATTAGCAGAATGATTTGATAAACCTGCTCTGAACTGGGCCTTTAAGCCCTCCAGTATCTGTAGTTAGAAAGAAGAAAGCTAAGAAAGTTGTCTTGTGGGGGAATGTTGTGAAAAGAAAGAGGGGGCCTACTGGCTACAAAGTAAAAGAGAAATGAGGGAGAAAGAAACCTGGAATGAAATATTTTCCTAAGTTGTTCGCTTCCTAGTGTGTGGCATAAATCCTTTTTTTCTATTTCCTCAAGAATCTTCTGTAAAATCTACTTTGCACCCTAGTGTGTTTTGGAGTGGATTATCTCTTTTAGGACAAAAAGTGCTGGGTCCTGCAGGGAAGTTGGCAGAGAGCAAAATCACAGGCTGAGCACAGGAGGGCAGAGGCCTGTAGGTTACTCCATACACTGTGGAGTCTCCCTTCCACCCTGCCTTTGCTAGAGGCCTGAGGGCTGTGGGACTGGATGCAGCGTTCTGATGAGGTTGGGGACTCAAGAGCTTTCATTAAGTCAAAAGGCACTGTATGGGAGGAGCATGATGGGCAGAGTTTTTTGAGTGTTTCAATCAGAAGCCTCACTCTTTTTATCTTATTTGCCCTTAATTTAGTATTTCAGGGACTAAAACTTGGTAGACTGTTGTAAGAATCTAGCAGGAGCTGGAAAATGTACCACTATCTGTGATCCTGTTCACCTGTAACTCGGAGCCCTCATGGTTCTATCAGTAGATGGTTCTGGAGGATAATCAGGTACTACTTGCAAGACTATCTTTCATTAAACTCTTTAAAATAATTTTATGATAGGAAAACTTCCCGATATTGCAAGAGTTTTCTGGAATTTTTATAAAAAAGAATATATCAATTTATAACATTTTCTGAAACCATTTAGGAAAATTTCATGTAGAAAATGAGCTCTGTTAAGCATGCTTTTTAAAAGGAGAAACAGATTTTACATATGCCCATGGGGATAGGGTCACAGATGGCATTTTATCATTTATCTGAAGAATCTACTTTATTCTTTCATCCTTTTAGTGGGTTAGACTATTTCTTATCCCTTCCTTGTTGCTTCTTTCTCTTCTCTTGTCTCAGCAGTGCCAACTTTCCGATGAAAAATGGATGGCAAACAAAATCGATGGCCATTCTCTAATGCCCTCATACTTTCCAATGTGCCTCTCAACCATGGAGAGAAGATTTATGATGCAGAAAATCTCTCTCCCATATCAATCATGGGGAAGGTTCACAGTCATTTCTTCATTGGGCAGTAGCAGAAGTTAATATGAATTCACTGATCAGATAAAAAAAACAAATCATTAAAATATATACTTTGAACTTGCTTCTTTTGAAGGTGGTATATTTCAGTACAGTTGCTGGGTGTGCTTTTTCTCCTGGCATGATAAACTAAATGTTTTTAAGTAAAAGAGTAAATTAATTTTTTAAATATTGAATATGTATCTGTACATGTGAAGCTTTAAATTTTTTGTCTTTACTATTTTCTGATGGAAGTTCTCTGTTAAAAAAGGACAGAATAAATGCTTAGGTACTATGTTATATATACTTTTTTGAAAGATAAGAAAAGTTTTATATGTGTGTTAATGCTAATGGAGAGAAAATAGCTCCTCAATTGTTATACTCTTTTCTTCTCAATAGTCCATAATAATTTAACAAAATTGCATTTTATAATCAAAATAAGAGTCCTGAACGAGGTCTTTTGAATGTTATTTATATAATATCTGGGTAGTGTCTTTTCAAAGATTATTTTCAGGTGGCACATAACCATTAATTTTAAATAGCATAGCATGGGTCTTAACAGCAGGTTACAAAAGAATGATCATTTATATAAATAATACTTTGAACACCATGAGGAAATGTTTTCTTATTCTTTTAGAATAGAGGTTTATCTCTTCTCAGGTCTTTTATTATTTTTAAAAATTTTATCATGGAAAATTTTCAAATAACTAATAAGCAAGAGAGAACAGTTAAAGAAACCTAGATATACTCATCACATAGTTCCACTAAATATAGTATTTTCCCAATTTTATTTTAACTATAATCTCTATGTCACTGTGTGATTTGATGTTTTAAAGAAAATCCCAAACAACCATTCTTTTACTTTTAATGCTTGAGTAAATATTTCTAAAGATATTTTGAAGTGCAACCATAATGCTATTATTACACTTAAAATTAATTTATTAATATCATCTAACCCAGACTGCTTTCAAGTTTCCAATATTATCTCACAGATGTCTCTTTATAATACTCATTTGTTTAAATCAGGATCAAACAAGGTGTACACAGTGCATTTTGTTTGCCTGTTTTTAAGTCTCCTGTATAACAATTCCCTTTTTTTCTCACTTTTTGGTTATGCCATATCTTTTGTTAATGCAGTATTTTGTGCATGCGTGTCATGTGCCCGTGAGCCAGCTCTGACTCCTAGTGACACCCCGAATGAGTGCTGTCCACAATGCCCCGCCTCCACAGGCCTCCTCAGCTCCTGTATACTCCTATCCATGGCTTCCTTTATGGAGCCCATCCATCTCATATTTGGCCTTCCCCCTTTTTCCCTCTGCTTCCTATTGTTCCCAGCATTATTCTCTTTTCCAAAGAGCTCTGCCTTCCCAGGATATGCCCAAAGTAGGACAACCTCAGTTTTGTAATTTTTGCCTCTGACAATGTTTTAGGCATAATTTGCACTGGGATCTACTCGTTTGTCTTGCTGATGGTCCAGAGCATCTGGAGAGCTCCCTTGTTACACTGTACTTCCAATGAATTCCTTTTTTCTCTATTACCCTTCTTCACTGTCCTGCTCTTGCATCTGTGCACATTGTAGCAACTGGGAACATGAGGGTGTGGGCGATCATAGCCTTCGTCTCTAATGACGAAATATTGTGTATTTTCCTGATTTTTGTCTTCTTGATATTCAAATACTGCCCTGCTCTGGCACGCACTTCTTTCATTTTCATCAGAAGTGACTTCAAAAAGGCAAAAGTGCAGTTCTGTACAACACATACAATGGAAATGTGGAACATGAGAAGTATAAACCAGGGTAAACTAGAAATTATACAGTCAGAAATGGAAAATCTGAATATTGTGGTGCTTGCTGATAGCAAACTAAAAGGGCCTGGAGTGGGACATTTCTAGATGTGTAACTACGAAGTGTTGTACTTTGGAAAACACAAACTCAGAAGAAAAGGATGGCTTTAATACTGAGGCCAAATGTATCACAGGCAGTTAGAAGCTACAATGCAAGTTTGGACTGAATAACATCAATCAGATTTCAAGGAGAACCTGTAACAAAACCATCATTCCTGTCTATGCTCCAAAAACAGAGACTGAAAAAGATAAATTAAATCTTATTAAAGTATCCAGGAAGAAATTGACCACACACTGTTACAAGACATGTTGATAATTATAGATAATTGGAACACAAAAGTGGGAAATAAGACAGAAGCAAATATCATTAGACAATTTGGAATAACTGTCATAAATGAAGCAGATCAGCTTATGGATTTCTCTGAAGCCTACAACTTGTCCATTGCAAACACACATTTTAACAAACAGAGAGACCACTGTATACATGGACATTACCAGATGGCCAAAATGGAATAGACTATGTGATCGTAAGCAGAAGATGGAGAAGCTATATTCTCTCTGTGAAAACATGACCAGGAGCGGATTGTGTTACTGACCACAAACTGTTAATATCAAACATTAGAGTAAAGCTGAGGAAGGCACTAGAAGAATTGGAGTGCCAAAATATAATGTGGCTAATATTCCTGATGGATTTAAAGCCCACATGAAAAACAGATTTGCTCTATTAAACTAATTGACCAAGAGCCAGAAGAACTGTAAAACTAGAAATATTACTAGGAAAGAATGAGAAAAGATAATGCAGAAGCAACAAGAGAAGAAAAATTGAGATGGATGACAGAAGAAACACTAAAATCTGTCAAAGACAGGTGAGAGGTAAAATTAAAAGATGGTAAAAGCAGGGTTAGACTCCTGAACACAACTTCTCAATGACTATCACACAGAAATAAAGAGAACTATTACAGTAAAAAAAATGTAAGGAAATAGAAGGGAACAACAGAAAATGGTTCGAGGGTAAAAAGGAAATTAAAACCTAGACTAGAAATGCCGATGGGCCAACAACGAAGCACATTACCTGATCAGGAAAAAAATAAAAGGTAGGTAAAAACAATATACTAAAAATCAAGACAGAAGAGACAAAAGAATGACATACTTTTTGAAGACAAGTCCTGTGCAGAAGAACTTGTAATTCTAGAAAGGAAAATGAAAGCTCCCCTAAATGTACTAGGAAGAAATTAATTGCTAGAGGTGCATGGGATACTTTGAGAATAATTCAAGCCACAGAGAATGAATCTGTAAAAATCTTAACAAAAATAAGTCAATAAATACAGAAAATAAAACAATGACCTACAGACTGGAAACATTCAATGTACATTTCAATTTTCAAGAAAGGACATGCCAAGGAGCATAATAACTATAGAACGATTGCTCTGATTTCCACACAAAAAATGCTCAAGGTGATGCAAAGAAGGCAACACCTTACATGGAGCAAGAAATGCTGGATGTTCAAGCTGGATTCAGAAAAGGGAGAGGCACTCAAGATCTAATTGCAAACATTTGTTGGATACTGAAGTCCAAAGACTATCAGGAGACTGTTACTCATTTATAGACTACACAGGAAAGCCTTTGACTATGTTGGTTATGAAAAGCTATGGGTTTCTCTATAAGAAATGGGTGTTCCTTAGCACCTGACTGTCCTCTTGCATAACCTGCGTTGTGGACAGGAAGCCACTGTCAGGATAGACAGAATGATTTCCTATAGGCAAAGGTGTCAGACAGGGGTGCATTTTACTTCTATACTATTTGTTTAACCTGTACCCAGAATATTTTTAAGAACCCAAATTTAAAAACATTTGAGGTCATGGATGTCCCGTGTTCTGGATTTGGCTAATTCTTCCTCAGGTTGTTCAAATTATTGCTTTATTCTCTTCTCACCATATTATTGAAGGGACAGTGAAAATAAAGTTTATGTATTACTATTTTTCAAACTAAAAACTCTATACAGACAGCATTATGTACTTTCTATTCTATTCTACGGGAAGCAGCTGATATTAGACCTCACAATGACTGATTGATTGATAAATATATTTGAATATTGTCCACCACATCTCCCCTTTCTCTTCCACATTGGCCTTTGAAAACTACTATCTTTTCATATGTCTATTGGCCTTTATATGGTCTCTTTGGAAACATCTCTATTCAGGTCCTTTGCCCATTTTTATTTGTTTTTTTTTCTTTATATTGAGTTTTGTAAGTTCTTTATATATTTTGGATATTAACCTCTTATCAGATGTATTGGTGAATAAGTTCTCTCATTCTTTGGGTTGTCTTTTTATTTTGTTGATGTTTTCCTTTGCTGTGAAAAACTTTTAATTCAATGTAGTACCATTTGTTTATTTTTTTTTCTTTTGATTCCCTTGCCTGGGGACATATATCTGATAAAATATTGCTACAAGCAAAGTCTGAGATTTTCCTGCCCATGTTTTCTTCTTCAGTTTTTATGGTTTCAGGTCTACACTTAAATCTCTATAATGCATTTTGAATTTATTCTTGTGTGTGGTGGAAGCAAGTGGTCTAGGTTCATTTTTTTGCACACATCTATCCTATTTCTCCAACACCATCTACTGAATAAACTACCTTTAGCCCATCATATGTGCTTCTATCCTCTGTCAAATATTAATTCAATATATAAGTGTGGGTCTCCATCACTAATCAACAGAGATTTCTGATGATTAAATTAAATATCACAATGAGATATTATCTCACACCTGTCAGAATGGCTATGATCAGTAAATCAACAAAGAAAAAGTGATGGTAAGGATGTGGAGAAAGGGGATTTGCCCTGTTGGTGGGAATGCAGACTGGTGCAGCCACTGTGGAAAGCAGTATGGAGATACCTCAAAAAATTAGAAATGCACCTGCCTTTTGACCCAGCAATTCCTGCTTCTGGGAACATATCTGAAGGAACACAAAACACTGATTCAAAAGAACATAAGCACCCCTATGTTTACTACAGACTTATTTACAATTACCAAGACATTGAAGCAGCCCAAGTGTCCATCAGTAGATGAGTGGATAAAACAACTATAAGACATTTACACAATGGAAAACTATTTAGCCATAAAAAATATCAAGAAAATTTTATCCTTGCTACATTATGGATGGACCTTGAGAACATTAGGCTAAGTGAAATAAGTCAGTCAGAAAACGAAAAATACCATATGATTTCACTCATATGTGGAATCTAATAAACAAACTGAACTAACAAGCAAAAAGAGACAGACTCATAGATGGAGAGCAGATGACAGCTAGTGGGAGAGTAGGTAGTGGACAGAGGGATTAAACAAAAAGGAAAAATGAGTCATGTATATGGACAATAGTATGGTGATTGTTGGGTGTATAAGGGGACTAAATGGTAATGGAAAAATACATTTAAAAATAAAATAAATGAATAAATATTAAAAATTAAAATAAAATTAAAAAAGAAAGAGAACTACTGTCATAGTAACCAGGATATTAAGTTGCATTGGTCTTTATGTGTTTTTTACAAACTGACTGTGAGTTCCATGAAGTCAAGAATAGCATTATCTCTGTGTTTCTGATGCATTGCCTTTACATATTTTATGACCAATTAAATGTGAAAATAATTAATGAAAAAACCAAGTCAGCTCTGTTAGTTTTCTTGTGAATTGCTTTATATGTCAAAGGAATAACAGAAAAAATATCAGGTTATATAAAATTCAAAATATAGATAAAAGATATTATATTACTAAATCATTCCACAAATAAGAACAAATTGATATTCAGAAAAGATAATATATACATATAGGTAAACTAAAAGCCAATTTATATATGGGTAAAAGACAAAATAAGTATGTATATTTGTAAAAGTCAAAAACAAAATACTAGCAAATTTAAATTAGTAACAAATTAGAACAATAAACTACTGCTAAATTGTATTTATCCTAACTGTGAAGGATTGGCTCGATATTTTTAAAAACACTTTTGATGTATAACAGAACACAGATCAAATAGGAAATAACAGTAGATCATCTTTGTTAAATGTGAAAAAAATGATAAAATTTACATACCCACAGTATTTAAAAATGCTTTTAAAAATAGTCTCTTCAATAAATAGTCCTGGGAAAACTGGACAGCCACATGGAAAACAATGAAACTGGACCACTGTATTTTACCATACATTAAAATCTACTTAAAATGGATTAAAGACTTGAACATAAGACCAAAAACAATAAAACTCCTAGAGTAAAACAGAAAGTAAGCTCATTGACATCAGTCATGGCAACAACTATTTTGATTTGACACCAAAAGCTAAGGCAATAAAAGCAAAAGTTAACAAGTGGGACTACATCCAACTAAAAGCTTCTATACATCATATAACACTATCAACCAAATTAAAGGGTTCTAATTTGGGGCTGGGAGAAAATGTTTGCATATCATATATATGATAAGGGGTTAATATTCAAAATATATAGAGAACTCATACAACTTAACAGCAAATACCAAAAACAATCTGATTTAAAAATGCGCAAAGGATCTGGAGAGGACATTTTCCCCAAGAACACATATAAATGACCAATAGGTAGATTAAAAAGGTGATTAATAACACTCACCATCAGGTAAATACAAATCAAAACCACAATGAGCTATCACCTCACGCTTGTTACAATGGCTGTTATCAATAAGAAAACAAGTAACAAGTGCTGGCCAAGGCATGAAGAGAAGGGAGCATTAATGTAAATTGATGCAGCCACTATTAAAACCAGTATGGAGCTTTTTAAAAAGATAAATATAGAACTACCATATAAGCCAATAGTTCTACTTGTGGGTATTTATCCAAATGAAACAAAAACACTAACTAAATGTGATATCTGAACCCCAATGTTCATTGCAGCAATGTTTACAATAGCCAAGATATGAAAACTACCTAAAGGTCCATCAGTAGATGAATGGAGAAACAAAGTAATATATATGCAATGGAATATTACTCGGCCACGAAAAACAAGGAAATCCTGCCATTTGTGACAACATAGATGGACCAGCAGGGTGTTGTGATAAATATAAATAAGTCAGACAGAGAAGTCAAACACCACGCACCAGCAAAACAAACACACACACACACAAAAACCAGACTAATGGATACAGAAGATACTTTGGTGGTTGCCAAAGCGGAGGGGCAGAGGTGGGGTGAGGAAAGATCCAAAGCTACAAATGCCCAGATATAAAATAAATAACTCATAGGGATGTAATGTACAGCATGGGGAATATAGTCAATGATGGTGTATTAATTTTGTATGGTAACAGACAGTAACTGGACTTACCATGGTAATTATTTTGCAATGTATACAAATGTCAAATCACTATGTTGTTCACCTACCTGAAACTAATATAATATTGTATGCCAAGTGTACTTCAATTAAAAGAAACAAACTACACCAGAATTCTATTATCCCCTATCAAATGGGGAAAAATCCTCAATGTGGCAGCATATACTAGAAAACCCTGAGACAAAATTGTAAATGTTATTATAACTGAGTATAAGCAAAAAAACCCTCCCAAATTTCTCAAAATTTATTGTCTCCACCTCATTTCTATCACAATATTTCTTTCTTCATTTCTAAGTTTATCCACACCTTATGCCTGGTAACTTTCTGAAATGGAGATTAGTGTAGCCTTTCTGACCTCTTCTACATCTCCTATGTAAAGGGAAATTCTGTGTAAATGACAATAAAAGCAGTAACCACGCTGAGCTACTTCTCTCACCTACCAGATGAGGTGTGTAATTGTTCCCACCACAGGGATATTTCAGACAAACTCTGCCATTCAATATAATTAAGAATCTGATCTACCAAATCCATATTTCGTGTGTGATTTTTGATGTTTTAGATTCATCTTTTACCCAGAACTTCTGTTAATAAAAAACTGCATGACTATTTCTCCTTTCCTTTTTATTTGTTATCTTCTTGAAGGAATCAGAGTTTTAAACTACGATTGGGATGACAGTTAGAAACTGGGTAATACACACACGGAATACTCATTTGCGTAACCTCTCACCCGAAAATGACAGAACACTACTGACTGTAAGCTGGTCGTTTGTTCTCAACAGACACCTCACACAAAGCCTCAAATCCCTGCGTAACAGATTGGTGTGTGGTTCCTAGGAGGCCTCGTCAACCATTGGGAATGCTCCTTCTTCCATCCGCCTGACTTAGCTTTTGGACTCCTGCTGTTGCCAGTCAAGATTATTCGAGGCACTGTGTGGGTGCCAGAACAGAGAGACACCTTAGTAACACCAGAGAATGCGTTCAACATCAGAAGCAAAAGAGTAAGTCTCTGTAGACACGATTTTAGGAAAGTAATGCAAACTGCAATTCTAATTACTGATTATTAGATCTGTCTGCTAAGTGGAAGCACAATTATACTATGCATATTTTTCATTATACAGGTCTCTTTTCCTGATCTCAATTTTATTTTGGTATGGCACACATGTCCTTAAATCTCTATTTTGCCTGCTTTTTCCTTGTGTATGAAATAACTGAAAAGATACCCTGATGATATGAAAAGGGTGAGTTATGTGAAGCGTCAGTGTAAGTTAATAGAAAATATTGCATCGCACAGAGTACAGAAACAAAACAAAAGCTGGTACAATAGTAGAGATTCAATATTATTTTACGGAAGGTATCTCCTTGAATTATAAGGCGTCCTAAGTACTTTTATTAGTAGAAAGTACAGAAATAAAAGAAAGTAGAGCCACATATGCCCTCTTTATATGTGGGCAGGACTCTGAATATGACTGTTTATCATTTCCTACAGACCTGTCTCTTCTTTGGCTTTCATTACTGCCATCATCTTGGTAGTAAAATAAATATGAAGGAAAACCCTCATTTACTATTACATAATCCCTAAATTCAATTATTGATCTGTCTTACAAAGCATATATGCAGAGCAAAAAGCTCACTGCAGCATAAAGATGAAACCATTTGAAACTTGTTCAGCCCCACCCAGTAGCTATGTGTTTGGGGCTAACACATCCTTGCCTCAGTTAACACAAATGAAAATTAGGAAGAATAACATCTGCCTTCAGAATATGTAGATAAAACAGATAAACCACAGAGCCTGTCAAGACAATAAATCTTAAAAGAAATTTTAGCAACTGTTCTCTTCTATTTTTCTTACCCTGAATTGTTCTGAACTGCTGGTGATGTAGGGTATGCGATGATTCTTTGTTAAATACCAGTTCAGTAGAAACTTCAAAAGAATGACATTTTGGGGGAAAAAAGAAGCCTGAACACAGATTGTATTTAATAAACAAAAACTTTACTTTACTCACCACTATTTTATTTTCAGTGCTTAATTTGGTCAAAATATAAAAAATTACTTTATCATCCCTGGCTGGTGTGGCTCAGTGAATTCAGTGCCAGCCTGTGAACCAGAGGGTCACCAGTGTTATTCCCAGTCAGGACACATGCCTGGGCTGGGGGCCAGGTCCCCAGTATGGGGTACGCGAAAGGCAACCACACACTGATAGCTCTCTCCCTCTCTTTCTCCCTTTTTTCCATTCCCTCTAAAAATAAAATCTTTTAAAAATTAATTAATCAATAATATGTGATTAAAACAAATAAAAATACAGTGTTTATTATCATGATTTGCCTTTTCCATAAACAAACAAAAAAGACATATGGTTAACAAATCTATGCTCGTTTACCTATCTCTAATCTCCCATTCTCTATAAGTATCTAATTATTTACAATTTTTTATTTTATTTTTATTGATTATGCTATTACAATTGTCCTGATTTTCCCCCTCTGTCCCCCTCCATCCCGCACCGCCATTCCCTCAGGCCATCCCCCACCATTGTTAACATCCATGGGCCATGTGTATATATTGTTTGGTTACTCCCTTTCCTCCACTGTACTTTATTATCTCCATGGCAGTTTTGTAACTATCTATTTGTACTTCTTTTCTTTTTACATGAAGATAACTGAATTTAATATTTGCATCTTTTTTGTTGTTGTTGTTCAAGTACAGTTGTCTCCATTTCACCCCCAAATGGCACCCCCCTCACCCCACCCATTTCTGCCTCTCACCCTCAAACCTACCCCCTTTGGCTTTGTCCATGTGTCTTTTCTACATGTTCCTTGATGGGCCTTCCCTTATTTTCCCCCATTATCCCTGTCCCCTCTCCCCACTGGTTACTGTCAATTTGTTCTGTATTTCAATGTTTATGGTTATGTTTTGCTTGCTTGTTTGTACTTCTTAATCCCTGTATCTCTTTACTCCTCCCCCTACACTCCCCTGTGATCCCCTTCCATCTGACAACCATCAAAATGCTCTTTGTATCCATGATTCTGTCTCTGTTCTTGTTTGCTTAGTTTGTTTTTAAAATTCGATTGTTGATAGATTTGTATTAATTGCCATTATATTATACCTAGTTTTGATCTTCTTTTTCTTAAATAAGCCCTTTTAGCATTTCATATCATAATGGATTGGTGATGAACTCCTTTAGTTTTTTCTTGTCTCAGAAGCTCTTTATGTGTCCTTTAATTCTAAATGATATCTTTGCTTGGTAGAGAAATCTTGGCTGTAGGTCCCTACTTTTTATGACTTTGAATATTTCTTGCCAATCACTTCTAGTCTACAAAGTTTCTGTTGAGAAATCAACTGACAGTCTTATGGGAACTCCCCTGTTGTTAACTAACTTCTTTTCTCTCGCTGTTTTAAGATTCTCTCTTTATCTTTAACCTTTCATATCTTAAGTATGATGTGTCTTGAAGTAGACCCCTTTGCATCCATCTTGTTTGGGACTCTCTGTGCTTCATGGACTTACATGTCTATTTCCTTCACCAAATTAGGGAAGTTTTTATTTCATTCTTTTTTCAAATAGATTTCCAATTTCTTGCTCTTTCTCTTCTCCTGGCACCCCTATGATCCAAATGTTGGAACTCTTGAAGTTGTCCCAAAGACTGCTTTAACTAACCTCATTTTTTTTGTATTCATTTTTCTTCTTGTTCTGATTTGTTCTTTTTTTGCTTCCTTATGTTCTATATCATTGATTTGATTCTCAACTTTATTCACTCTACTGTCGTTTCCCTATAAATTTTCTTTATTTCAATTAGTGTATCCTTCATTTTGGACTGGATCTTTTCTATGCTGCTGAGGCCCTCACTAGGTTCCTTGAGCATCCATATAAGAGTTTTGAATTCTGCACCTGATACATTGCTTATTTCCATTTCATTTAGTTCTTTTTCTGGAATTTTTATTTGTTCTTTCATTTGGGCCATATGTCTTTGTCTCCTCATTTGAGCAGCCTCCCTGTGTTTGTTTCTATGTATTAGGTAGAGTTGCTTTGACTCCATGTCTTGATAATGTGGTATAATATAGTGTATATCCTGTAGGGTCCAATGGCACAGCCTCCCCTATCACAAAATCTGGATACTTGAGGTGTGCCCTTTATGTGGGCTAAGTACAGACTCCTCTTGTAGTTGAGCCTTGGTTGCTGTTGGCAGGTCAATGGGAGGGATTTACCCATGCCATTTAGCTGCAAGGATTGGCTGTAATCACTTACCACTAACCTCTACCCTCCCTGGAGGATCAGCTGTGAAGAAGCAGGGTGGTGAGGTGCTCCAACATGGTCCGTTGCTGTCCACTGGGTGCTCTGGCCCTGGAATTTCTCAGGTATTGCAGGCCAAGGTTAGCTCCCACCTGTGTTTTACCTGGGGTCACCCTGCCTAAACTACAAAGTGATCTGAGACAGCTGCTACTTGTGCCGGGCTTAGAGATTCACTGGTGAAGCCAAGTTGTAAATCCAGGCTGGCTGCTGCTAGTTCTGAACCTGGGGCTCACTGAGGCCAGCTGTTGCATCTTTGATATGATTTGGAAAGTTGTGAAGCATGAGCCAAGACCAGCCACTCATATGGAAAGCAGCCTGAGTAAGTTGGATGGGGCAGAGTCTCTGGGGATCTCCAAGGTGGGTCAAACAGTGTTACCCAGGTTGATGGAGTTTCAGATGTGGCAGCATCTTGCTGGCTTTGCAGGGTGAGGGATCAGAAAAGGGACAATGCCCTCTGCTCACCTTTCCATCTGGGAGAAAGCTATGTCCCAACTCTTGCCTTGATGCCAGATACCTCAGTTTCACCCTGTATACCACTGGTGCCCACCAAGCCACCATGCTGGTACTGGAGCTCAGAGGGAGTGAGTCTGAGTCCAAGTGTGGGTTCTTGAAGAGGAACTGCTTGAGGCTCTAGCAGCCTCCACTGATTCAATCCCCACTTGTCTCTGCAGTCAGAAGTTGTGGGGCACATCTTTCTGGGACTCAAACCCTGGGCTGGGGGGCCTGGTGTGGGGTTAAGACCCCTCACTGCTGATATATCCTTCCAGAACCCCCATCTACCACACATGTGTGAGGGACTAGCCCATTCCATACTTGTGCCCCTCTCGACCAGTCAGGATGGATGGATGTGGTCTCTCCAATTCTGTAGTTGTCAGACTTCCATTCAGGTCAGTTTCTGATGGTTCTGAGTGATGGTTGTTCCACATCTTACTTACAATTGTTTGAGGAGGTGAGCCATGTCTGCCCATGCTGCCATCCCAATGGAAGTCTCTATGGTTCTTTTTTTTACAGAGATATTACACTTGTTATACTGTATCTGCACCTTTTTTCTCCTTTGTGTGTAAACAGTGCCAATAAATGGAAAAATAGAAAGTGTATGTAGAGTTTATTAGTTTAAAAATTAAATTCTTTTAAAAATTTGTCTTCAAATTTTACTTAAGTTAAATTAATACCAAATACTAAATTTGGCATATGTCTTGGTTTTTTCATGGAAAAAGTTTTACAAAGAAACATTTGCTTTCATGATTTCTCTTTTCTTTAACATCTTTACCCATGAATGAATTTCTGTAGGGTGAATGCACAAAAGGACTTGACTGAACTTGAAATAAAATTTTATTTCTGAGACCACCCCTGATTAAAAAAAAAACTGCATAACTGAAAATGAATAAGACAGCTTTGGTTTAGATTGCTTGGAATTCCTCCCCTCTGCTGCAATTACTGGATAAAATAGACATTAAGCTCAGAGGAGTTATTCACTCAGTCTCTTTTGCCTTTTGCCTCTGTGAGGGACTGTTTTTCTGATGCCATTATTGGCAGATCTCCACATTGCACCTGCTGATCCACCTGCCTCTCACTGGCGTGCAGTATTTAAAACGTTACGCAATTAAAGTAAATGAGTTTAAAGGACTGGATTTGCACTACACCTCCTGGGGAGCTGTTGTTCATCCTTAAAAGTGCCTGATGATGGTTTGGGAAGCGTAACTGCTGGCCTGGCCCTGGGGTGCTGAATTGCTCCCCTTAGAAGAACTCTGTGGTGAATCCCCTCATAAGGTTACTAAGTGGTGAGGAGACATAGAAAGAGACATTTTGTACCCCAGGAATCCAGTCTTTATAGATTGCATCTAGGCAGTAAAAGAAAGATTGCAAACTAAATAGAACCATCCAACTGCTTTTGATAAAATATAACTCTTTATTCCCACCCTTTTTAATTTGTATTTATAAATGCAGTTTTAATTACTTCCTGCAAAGCTGTTTACAAAATATTAAGTTAAAGACATCTCCAAATGGAAAAGTTATCTGCTTATTAGGGCAACCTTTAATGTCTCATTGTTTTTGTGGCAGTCCTTAATTATTCTCTGGTGCCTATTTTTCTACTAGGTATAACATGACATTAAAATAAGGTGGTTGGTTTTAATGAATTCTATTCTTTTTCTCAAGAAGTTTGAACATATCTAGGGCCATTGGTTCAAACCACAAAGCCATGCTTTCAAAACAAGTTATTTATTCACTGAAAGTTCCTTTCAGTGCTGTGACTGGCATATAGGTACACAACAATGACAAGAACAACATAAAAAAAAACCCACAGACCTTTAAAAATTTAATCCTACATTAGTACCTAAGAGTCACACATCATTGATTCTTTCATTCTACATGCAGCTATGAATTTCTTGTCCTTCAAAGGTACCAATCACTAGTTATACAGACCAACATAAAAAAGATACCTACACGACTTCTGGTCTTGTACATAAGGAACTTGGAAATCATCACTTCAATTCTCAGAAGAAACAAGCTTAACTGAAAACCAACAACTCCTCTTAGATCTACCAGAAAACTTAGGTCACAAGGCAAATCACTGGCCCCAAACTGGAGAAACAGATAAGCCAATATAGTTACACAAAACTTAGCAGAGCAGAAACCTGGGAGCAGAAATCTCCACAGGAACGTGCACAGGACTAGACATACCAAAACTGTGACTGACAGTGAGCTTTTTAATGTGCGCATGCCAGAAAGTTAGAATTTCGGGGAGTGGGGGCATGTTGAGAGCAGTCTTATGGAGGTCTTGTACTGTTAGCAGTTTTACCTTCAGGAGCGCTATAGAAACATTTTCTTATACTTCCAGTAGGGGAAGAGAAAAGTAGCTATTTTGAAATACTCCCTGGACATTCTATTCTCCTTAACTAGCACTGCCCTCAAGATAAATTATTTTACCAGAGCCTAACTGACCTAGAGGAAGGGAAAAAAACAAGTCCAGCCACCTCCTGCTTCCAAGTGGAAGAAAGAAAACACCCAACCACAGTAACTTCTAACCTTCCTGTCTCACCAAGTGTGTCAGGGATGAGTGGTCAGATTAAGAAGCACTTGTAAAGGGCATAGCCCAGGAGTACAGACTCACTAAACAATGGAGACCTATTCATAGAACTCTAAGCTTCTCATCCCCCCACACCTCACCACATTGGTATAGTTCTTGTACAATAATGGGGGATACAACCAAAAGAACTACACATCTCCAACTTTATAAGAACACTCTCAGGAAACCCACCCCTGATGGGAGACAAGAATGAGGGCATCAGAGGAAATGTTAGCCTCGGATACCTATGGCTACCATAAATAGTAAACATAGCCTAACACCTTGCCAGATAAACATAAAACCTTACCCTAAAGACATTTTACATCAGTTATTTTCAACTAGTACCTGTCCAGCTTTCAATAAAAGTTGCAAGGCATACTAAAACACTCACAAAAGAAAATGCAGTTTGAAGAGACAGAACAAACATCAGAAGTAGATTTAGATATGGCAGACATGGACATGGTCATATCAGTAATTTAAAACACTTTTGATTAATATGCTAAGGGCAATATTATTTACAATAGCCAAGACCTGGACACAACCCAAGTGCCCTTTAGTACATGAGTGGTATATTTACACCTGGAATAGTACATGGCAATAAAAAGAAGGAAATCTTACATTTTGCGACAGCACGGGTGGACCTGGAGATAATTATGCTAAGTGAAATAGGCCACTCTGAGAAAGTCAAATACAATATGACCTCACTTATACATGGAACCTAATGAACTAAATAAACTGACACACAAAATAGAAACAGCAGCATGGATACATGGAACAGACTGACAGCTGTCAGAAGGGAAGGGGTTGGAGGCTAGGCGAAAGAAGATGAATGGATTAGCCAAGAAACATTATATATCACATCACATATATATCACACATTTATATATATGTTTATATATAAAACATATGTGATATGTGTGTGTGTGTATATATATATATATATATATTAAAATAGACAGGACAACAGTATGATGATAACCAGAGGGAAAGGAGGGTTGAGGTGAGGTGGAGGTGGACAAAGAAGGGAAAATGGGGATGGAAAGAAACTTTGCTTGGGGCGATGGGACCATGATGCAAGTGTACAGGTGATGTTTTGTTGGGTTGTACACTTGAAACCTGTATATTCTGCAAACCAATGCCACCCCAATAAATTCAACTAAAAAATATGCTAAGGGTTCCCACAGTAAGAGTAGACAGCATACAAGAACATATGGGTAATGCAAGCTGAGAGATAGAAACTCTTAGAAATAATTTTAAAATGGTAAAAATTAAAAACACTGTAATGAAAATGAAGAATGTGTTTGATGGCCTTATTAACATACTAAACTAAGCCAAGGAAAGAATCAGAAAGCTTCTCCTCTTCAAGAAGAAATTTTAATAGAATTTCCCAAAATATAAATGCTAAATAAATAAATAAAGTAAAAAGATTGAATAGAATATCCCCAAATAAGAATAATAACACACAGAGAATGGGAATTCCAGGAGGAAAAGAGAGAGAAACAGGAAAAATATTTGAAGCAACAGTGACTAAAAAATTTCCAAAATTACCAATTAACCCCAAACCATAGACCCAGAAATCTCAGAAAATGCCAAGCATAAAACGATTCTGCCAAATCTATACAAGCATATCACATTCAAACTTCAAAAACTGAAAGACAAAGAGACAATTTTTCAGAAGTTGGGAATGGGGTGTTGGGGATGGATCTTGCCTGTAGCGGACAAAGGGTAAGAAGTACACTTGACTTCACATCAGGAACTGTGCAAACAAAAAGTGAGTAAAGTAAATGCTTAAAGTATTGAAAGAAAAAAGCTACTTATTTGTAAATGTGTATCACAAACTCAGTAACAGCCAGAAAAGTAAAATTGGTGTGCTAAGAGGGGAGAAAATAAATTCAATCTTTTAAAATGCTCAGAATCAAAGAAAGTAGAAAAAAAGTGGTGGATTAAAAAAATGAACAAGGGCAATAAACAGAAAACCACAACAATATGGTTACTCTAACTACAACAATGGTTGTTTTAGATATCAACAGCCTAAATACAATGAAAGACAGTCAGAATGGATAAAAGACACCAGACCCAACTGTGTTAGTTATAAGAAAACCATTTGAAATATAAAGACACAGATTAAAACTACAGGGACAAAGAAAGATATACCATACTAACATGAACCAAAAGAAAGTTGGAATAGCTATAATAATTTCAAACAAAGCCGAATTCAAAGTAAAGAAAATTACTTGGGATAAAGAAGGGTATTGAACTTGAAATTACTGACAGGAAAACCCCATAATACTTGGATATTAAAAAACACATTTTGAAACAACTTATGGGTCAAAGAGAAGTATCAATAAATTTTTTTTAATATTTTGAAGTAAATAAAAATATTATGAGATGCATAAAAATTAATGCTAAGAGAAACATTTATAGCAACAAATGTTGTAATGGAAAAGAAAAAAGATATGAAATTTATCATTTGAGCTTACATTTTAAGCAAATAGAAAAAGAGTAAATACATTCAAAGTAAGTGAAAGAAAAGAAATAATAAAAATTAGAATAGAAAACAATGAAATTGTAAACAGGAAATCAACAGTGAAGACTGATGAAACCAAAAGCTGGCACTTGGAAAAGATCAATAGAATTGCTCAGTCTCTAGCTAGGTTAGATCTACACAGGGAGAAGACACAAATTACTAATATCAAAATGAAGGAGCAGAGCAGCTCTCACTTCTAATGCTATTGCCCTTATACTCTACGTCCACAAACTTGATAACCTAGATGAAATGGACCAAGTTCTTGAAAGACACACTCTACCAAAATATACACAAGGGAAATAGAAAATACAAATAGAGCTATATGTATTAAAACAATCTAATAAATCATTAATAAACTTTCAAAACAGAAAACAACAGCTCCAGATGGGCTCACTGGTGAATTCTGTCAAACATTAAAGGAAGATTTTACCTAACATCTACAATATTTCCCAGAAAATTAAAGTAGAGGAAATATTTTAAATTCATCCTATGTGGGCAGAATTACCTTATTACCAAAATCAGATAAATGTTATAAGAAAACTCTATACTATGATCTCATGAATACAGATGCAAAAATCCTCAACAAAATCTTAGTAAACTGCATCCAGCACATACAAAAAGAATTATATACCAAGCCAAGTGGTATTTATTCCATGTATGCAAGGCTGGCTTAACATTAAAAAATCATTTAAGGTAATCCATTGCATCATCAGGCTGAAAAAGAAAAAACATATGATGTGAATAGATACAAAAAAGAATTAAAAAGATTCAATATTGATTTTAATAAAACTCAGCAAACTAAGAACAGAGGGGGGTTTCCTCAGTTTACTAGATAAAATTTAAAGCAAACCTAAGCAAATATCAAACTAAATGGTGAGAAAGTAGATGTTTTCCTGTTAAGATAAGGAACAAGGGAAATATATTTTCACCACTCCTTTTTAGTATTGTGCTAGAATTCTGGGAAAATGCAGTAACACAATAATATATAAGGAAGAAAGAAATAAAACAGTATTATTTACAGATGATATGACTATGCAGAAATCCCAAAGATTCAACCAAAAAATATCTACTTGAACTAATAAGCAATTATAGCAAGTTTGAAGGATATAAGTTTAACATACAAAATCAATTGCTTTCTTCTACCCTAGCAATGAACTTTTGGAAACTGAAGTTAAAAACACAATAGCATTTACATTAGTACAAAAATGCTTAGGTATAAACCTAACAAAATATGCACAAAATCTTTATGAGAAAATTTATTAAAAAACTTAACAACAAAGAAGACAAGGAATATCTAAAGAAATGAAGGATATTCCATGTATATTAGTTCTCCCCAACGTGGTCTAAAGATTCAATACACGCTTGATCCAAATGGCTGCAAGTAAGTTTAACATTAACAAACTGATTCTAAAGTTTCACATAAAGGCAAAAGACCCAGGAAAGAAAAAGAGTACTGAATGAGAAGAACATAGTTGGAGTACTAACACTAGCCAACTTCAACACATAGTTTAAAACTACACTATCAAGACAGTATCGTATTGGTGAAAGGACAGACAGATTAATGGAAAATAAAACAAGTCCAAAAGAAATCCACAGCAATATAGTCAACTGATATTTGACAAAGGGGCAAAAGCAATTCAGTAGAGGAAAGGATAATCTTTTCCATAAATAATGCTAGAACAATGGAATATCTACATGCAAAAAAAAAAATCTAAACCCAAACCTTACACCTTAACCAATATTAACTCAAAATGGATCCTAGATCTAAATGTGAAGTGCAACAGCATAAAATTCCCTGAAGATAACAGGAGAAAATACAAGTGGCCTTGGATATGGCAATGATTTGTTAAATGTAACACTTAAGTATGAGAGTTGAAAGAAAAATAAGTTATGTTTCATTAAAAGTAAAATCTTCAGCTCTGTGAAACACACTGTTAACAGAATGAAAGACCACTGACTGGAAGAAAAAGTTTTGTTAAACACTTATCTGACAAAGAACTGATATCTGAAATGTGGGAGGAACTCTTAAAACTCATCAATCAGAAAACAACCAATGCAATTTAAAAATAGGCAAAAGACCTGAACGGACACCTCACCCAAGAAAATACAATTAAGATACAGATGGCAATTAAGCACATGAAAGTTGAAAGTATGATGAGATAACACTGTATGTTTATTACATTAGCCAAAATCAAAAACACTGCCCCTGCTAGTGGCTCAGCTGGATGTTGTAGAGCAAATTGAAAGGTCACTGGTTCAATTCTTAGTCAGGGTACACGCCTGGGTTGCTGGCTCATTCCCCAGTCAGGGCGCATATGGAGGTTTTTCTCTCACATCCACGTATCTTGCCCTCTATTTCTCCCCCATCTCCCCTCTCTCTAAAATAAAAAATAAAATTAAAAGAAAAACACTGAAAATACCACATACTGGTAAAGATGTGGTACAGCAGAAATTCTCAATCATTATTGATGAAAATGCAAACGGTATGTTCACTTTGAAAGAGTTTGATAATTTCTTACAAAACTTACACTCTTACCATGTGATTCAGCATTTATACTCCTTGGTATTTACTCAAAGGAGTTAAAAACTTATGTCCACACAAAATCCTGCACACGAATTCATAATTACCAAACCTGGAAGCAATCAGAATGCCCTTCAATAGACAAATGAATAAACAAATTGTGATTTATCCATAAATTTAAGTGTTATTCACTGATAAAAAGAAAGGAGCTATTATGCCATAAAAAGCCATGGAGGAATCTTAAATGAATATTGCTAAATGAAAGAAACCAATCAGAACAGGCAACATACAGTATGATTCCAAATACATGACATTCTGGAAAAGATATAACTATAGAACAGCAAGATCATCACTGATGGATATCACGCAGAGGGAAGGATGAACAAGGGATTTTTAAGGCAATAAAATTAACCTGTATTATCCTGTGAATACATAATATTATATCTTTGCCAAAACCATAGCATGTATAACACAAAGACTGAGTTTAATGTAACCAGTGACAATACTGGCAATATATCAATATTGCCTTATCACTTGTAACAGACGTACTACTCAAATGAAAGATATTAACAATAAGGGAAACTGGGGGGAGGGTAAGAGGATATATGAGAACTCCATTTTCTACTCCATTTTTTACACCTAAAACTACAGAACAGATGGAGTGTATTAATAAAAGGATGCATGCACTATATTCTCAGTAGTAAAATGTAGCATTTGTATAGGATATAATGAAAGCAGAGGAAAACCAAGCACAGAAAAGAGATTAGACGAAGATATTAGTAAACAGCTCCAGAGAAGATGGTACCCAAATGCATTCACAACAACGAAGTGAGTTTACCCATGGGGAGAAAGTTTCAGGTGGAGGGATTAGCAGGAGCAAAGAGAGAAACCTGAGGTTGTCTCTGATGGTTGGTCTTCCTGAGGTGTGGTATGCTACAGAGTGATGAGGAGCTACAGTTGGAGGTGTCGGCAAAGACCACTTTCCTGAGAACCTCACTTGCTTGTAAAGAAGGCTGGGCTACCTATGGATAATCGAGGCAATGTCTCAGCTTGTTCAGGGAAATGTCATGATTGAAGGCATTCAGGTATGTCAGCTCTCTACCAGTACTCCTGGAGATTTCTTGGGTTAATACTTTTTATTTTTTTAAATTTATTGATTTTATGGAGACAGAGGGGAAGGGAGAGGGAGAAGGGAAGAGGGAGAGACATCAGTTTGTTGTTCTATCAGCCATGCACTCTCTGGTTGCCTCTTGTATGTGTCCTGATGGAGATTAAACTCCCCCCACAGGTGTATCAGGATGACACCCCAACCAACTGGGCTACCTGGCCAGGGCGTGGGTTAATACTTTATAGAAGCAAACATAATTATAAGGAACAAAGTGATGATATAAGAAGTTTCTAGATATTTGCAATATCAAATATAAAAAATGGAATATTTTGAAGGCCATAATACTGGATTTTGTTTAGTGCATTTCTTCACTGCTTTTGCTTTGTAGCATTTTAAAATAGTGTTATAAATGATACTCTAAAATGACCTAAGTTTTCATAAATAACAGATATCGGAGAAAGACAATGTCTTTTATGAATAGTAGCATGATATCCTATATATCTTCAAAACACATGTCTATACATAATATACATATTTAGCATTGGGCAAAATTACATGTACAGTTTTGAATACATAAAACACAGAGCTCATTTTTGTATTATTACTTGTTAATTATCATACTATTTTCCATATGAACAACTATAAAGCTAATTGCCTCACCCTGTACACATCTATATAGAAAAATTGTATCTGCTTATAGCTATTAGAGATTACCCCCTTCTGGATTTTGTTACTGTAAGCTAGTTGTATAGCATAGAATGCACAATTTATTTCACAGCTTGTAGAACAACAGAACAAACATCAATTAGCATTTTACTCTTTAATCTTCCAGGAAAAATAATGTAGACAATTTAGAATTTCCTGTTGGGCTTGTCTGTATGTATTCTAATGTGCAAGTACAAAAAATGTTGAACTAATATTAGAAATACACACACCATATACATAAATTATTACCCTTGGGTGTGAAAATAAAGATATTTTTAGCTGATTAAAAGTATTAAAGAAACATGTCAAATAAAAGGTGTTCATTGTTTCTAATTTTAAGTTAACATTTTAATACCAATTTAAAAACTGATTTACATTTAAGCTTTACGATATTTGAAAAGATCTCAATCAGAAAATTATATATCTCCTTCTGCTTTTAAAAGTATGCACATTTAGTAAACTATTAAATGATAATTTATTTAAGAATAGGTGAATACATGCCCTGGCTGGTGTGGCTCAGTGGATTGAGTGCCAGCCTGAGAACCAAAAAGTTCCTGGTTCAATTCTCAGTCAGGGCACATGCCTGGGTTGTGGGCCAGGTCCTCAGTTGGGGACACATGAAAGGCAACCACACACTGATGTTCCTCCTTCTCTCTTTCTCCCTCTCTTCTCCTCTCTCTGAAATTAATTAATTATTTATTTAAAAATATCTTTTTAAAAAAGAGTGAGAAAAAAGAATTGGTGAATATAAATTCTAATGACTTGAAATTGGGTTTATCTGAGGAAACTAGGAAAATAATATTTACTTATTTTTATAATAAACAAGCTTGTTGTTGATCTGTGTATTTACTTAGAAGTGAATATTCATCTTTTATATGAAACCTGTTTTTCCAATGCACTTGGAAAATAATCTGTACATTCAAAAATGTCTGCTAATAGTGCTATGTACTAACTTAAAATTATCCTTTTCAATTTGTTAAACACAGTTTGGGGGTAGAATATATAGCCAATGTTTTTTATTTTGAATAATTATATTAACACTAAAGTAATATAGTAATTCTGTATACACTATAATTTCACCTTCAGTATTTTTGCAAGATTTTATAATTTAGATCAGTCTTCTCTCAGTCAAGTCCTATCAGAGGTAATTTGTAATATCAAAATTTAAATCATATACACAATCATGTTACAAAGCTGTACACTTGGCCCTCTAGCAACAATTTCAGCATTTTAGAAAAAAATTTGTCTTAAACTTCACTGATGTGTTGTCAATTTATTCATAAACATTGTATTAATTGCCTTCAGAAATCATCTCTAAAAACCCCAATTTTAATATCAGAGAATAAATTTCAGCTATTAATCCTATATTTTTTTACAGACTTGCTCAAGGTATGTGATTTCTTTCCACTAACACACAAGAAAAGACTAAATTTATCATTTAGTTCAGAAACTAAGTCTGTCTAGTACTTGATGAGGTCTATCTCCTCTTTACCCTCTCATCAGGTTAAGGAAACTGTTAGTTGAAGGGGAACGACTTTCCAAAGGTTACACTTGCCAAATGACTTTGGAGAAATTATTAATCCTCTGAGTAAATTATAGGGAAGAAATTATTGTTAACCTTTCTGGAACTCATTTTTTATTTTTAGCTTTTTATTGTTGTTCAGTTACAGTTGTTCCCGTTTTCCCCCATTACTCTCCCCTGCCCTGCCCACCCCACCCCACAATCAATCCTCCACCCGACCCTCTTGTCCTTGCCCATGGGTCCTTTACACATGTTCCCTGACTGGACTTTTCCTCTTCTTCCCCCAGTTATCCCCATCCCCCCTCTGCTCTGGTCACAATCAGATGTTCTTGGAGAGCCACTCTTTCTGTGGGATTCCCTTTTCCATCCACAATCTTGATCCAGGTCTATATTCCCAGTGCTTTTGCTGTGAAAACCATTCTTTTAAATTTTTCTGAATCCACATTCCCTTCTTTCAATATTATGCACGTTACTTTGACGAACATTTAAGTGTGTTTGTTTTAAAATCTCTTAAAAGGTCTAGAATCGATCAAAACTGTATCTCCTTATTTGCAGTAGTTATTTTGCAGGTCAACACCCAACAGTTGCCCTGTTACTAAACTAAAACACCTGCAGGTTATTCTTGATGATTTCTTCTCCTTCATCCTCCATCCAAATAAATCACTGAGCTCTGTTGATTTGCCCCCAAACACCCACCACCAACGTGTCCACCATTTTTATTATGTGTTGTCCGGGCTCCCGACCACCCCATTTACACCTTTTTCCAGGACGATAGCACTGGACTTCAGGCTGACCTCATTTCCACACTTTCACTCTTTGATCGATTCTTTACTTAACATGTACAGTACTACTACTTTTCGGTCGACTCCTTACGTAGTATGTTATTTTCTTAGAGTGTAAATAACATGTTAGCACCTTAGCTAATACTCTCCGGTGCCTTAATACTGAAGTATGACCCAAAATTGTACCATGCCTAGAACCCTGCTTACTGTTACCCTTGATTTTCTGTCCAAACCTTTCTTATGCTCCCAACTCCTCCTCCTCATTCTTCTCTCGTTATGTTACTATGTCAGACTGCTGAAAACTCCCAAGCTCTTTCCCTTGGCAGGATAGTTGTACACCAGTTCCTTCATTCTTGAGTTTAAAGCAACCCATTTAAAACTCCCATGTCATAACTCGTAAGAAAGCGATATATTGTACACCATTAATTTAGTCAAATTCTCAAGTAAAGAAACAGGTATTTTTTGTTTGTTTCTTCCCTGGTGACATACATTAGATCGCATAGCAGCAACCTCGGTGAGACCTACCTGCTGTACTGATTCAGACCCCATGCTCTTTCTCCAGCTGTTGTACCCAGTCACCCTTGCACTTCACCTTTGCTTATCTAAATCTTCATTGGAAACCTGGTTATCCTCTATTTCTTTCTCTTTAGTCTCTTCTGTATATTATCGATCTCCACTTCTATAAACTATTTCCTTTTTTAGGGAACTCTACCCAATGTAGCATTAAATGTTTTCAGTGGATTCATGTGTATTAGCTTTCTCCACCTAAGTTCTTTGATGGCAGTGATTTATTTTTGTCTCTACTCAATCGAAAAAACCTAGTCATCCATCATTTGCCGAGTCTAAAAAGGTATCTATTCTTAGCACACATATACATTTTCAAGCGCTTTACAATTATTTCCTCTTCTTTATTTTCTCTAATTAGTCATATCAATTATAAATTGTTATAACATTTTCTGTTATTTGCATCCATTATCTCATCTTTCCTCAATATTTAACACACTGTTCTGATATTGTCCTATTGATCTAATATGAAGGTAACTGCCAATGGTATGTAGCCATAAATCTTGCTCATAGGAGGAATTTATAAAAATACAATTCCAATTAATTAATTGGAATTAATTTTCTATGATAGCTTTCCTGTGCACCAGAATGTGTGTGTGTGTGTGTGTGTGTGTGTGTGTCTGTGTGTGTATGAGAAAGAGATCAAGGAAGCATATTCCTGCCTTAGACAGACTCACTCAGAAAAATCAGTCAGAAGTAGAATGTTAGTTTAATAACTTACAAAGATATATTCAACATTAAAAATATTTTAAGACCATAAATGGCCAATTCTAACATATATATGTGTGTGTATATATACATATACATAAATACATACATTCATATACAATGGAAATCCAAACCAAAATAAAAAGAGAATGAATGTTCCCTCCTTTTATTCAAAAAGAAAAAATAAATTGAATATCTAATAATATTATATTGGTGAACTCATCCTAAAAAGAAAATAATCTATTACTCACAAGTCTTTATGTGGCACATTAATACAGTCTCAATCTAGGATAAGTGTTTTGGCAATTGTTGTATTTTAAAGAATGTATTGACTCATGTAAGTGAGAAATCTAGGGGATAGTACTGGCTTCAAGAATAGCTTGATCCAGAAATTCAAACAATTCTATCAAACTGAGAGAGATCACACAAGTCAGTCAATTTAACACAACTTATCAGCAGGAAAGATGAGCGGCATCTGAAGATAGTTAGATTCTTGTCCTTTTTTCAGTATTTCCCTATGTCTTATTTTTGAGGGATTTCACATTAACAAAAGCATATTTATATACATGATTTTATTTGGACAATATACTATTCAATTCACTGCAATAATAATTTATAATCATATCTATTATTCATAGGATACCAGATACCAGTAAGCTACTTTATTCATTTCTCTGTGGCAGAAATGCCACTAAATTTGCAGAGACATTATTTTAAGAGCTAAAGTTGATAATTCTGGCACCACAAGAACTCTAACTTTTTGTATCTCTGATCTGTCAAAAACAAAAAGTTGTCTCCACTCTTATATTAAGAATAATGAATTATTGAGCAAAGATCACACAAATTATTGCCAAAATAAAGGTATGGGGGGATCTCAAAAAATTTAGAGCTAATTAATATGTGCAACTTTTCTGCATCGTCTACATTAAGACACACAAAGTATAGATTGCTCTGTACACATACAAAATCTTTCCTAAGCACTATCTTTTCTTTCAAGAGGCAAATGCATTATGATTTGGAGAAGGGGAAAGAAACACGGTGAATATTCTTAAAACTCCGTTTAACAGGTCAAATATACTTCAATCTGTCTGATATTTTGTGTCTAGTGGGACCACACAAAACAGCAAGATAAGTACACATTAAAATAATTTTGTCCTCCATAGCTAAAATGCATTTTAGAAAAAGTAATTGTCTTTTATTCTTTTTTCTATTTTTTTTCGAGTAAATAATACATAAATTACAACCCAAGCTACAAAGAGAACAATCTCGGTGCTGATTTGAAATTCAGCAAACACACCAGATTATGCTTTCAGGTGGCAAAAACTCCAGGGTTCTCTGGCTTCTTTTGTGTTCCTAGGCTTGTAGAGTGCTAGGAGCTGACAGATGCTTATCAAACATTCATGTAAACACTGCTATCAAAGCTGTGCTCTCCAGCTCTGCCTTCACACAAGAGGGTCAGCATGGAACATCATTAACGCCGGGCCAAAGATAGAAATGTCATGCCACGAGGCTTGTAATGCGAGAGCATACCTACACTGCCCTTGCAAGAAACAGCACCCAAATTGTTAGCTTTACTGACAAGGAAGATGAGTACGGAGGCAATGTTTAAAACATGAATTCTGTTAGACATTTTCATCTTTGTTTCCTTGAGTTAAAATAGAGTTTAGAGCTTCTTTGTTTGTTTCTCATCTTTATCTGAGACAAAGTGGAAATGTGGTTCAAATCTGAGAGCCACATAATAACAACTTCATAAACAAGGAATATATTGCCGTGATTTAACAACTTTGGTAGCGATAGCACAGGAGACAGAAAGCGAATTCTTTAAGACCAGGATTACTTACCGCATCTGGAGGGATTCTTTCCCTTCTTCAACTTCTCTGGGCCTCCAGGCCTGGAGCCTTTTCATGCGCAGGGTTCACAGGACTTTGGGAGATGGCTCTTTACCAAGTGAGAGAAAGGTAGTCAAGTCAGTCTGAAAAGGAACCTCCCTCTTAACTCACCACATGCTAGGTGGTGTTTCCTCCCATTTTAGTTCAGCTCCTAATTTTCACCTGAGAAAAATTGCTACCTAGCCCAATTTCTTACCAGCTTCAGTACTTAACAGCTTTCCTTGGGCGTCTGAGTGTGAACACATATTCTGCCAATTGCCTCTAATTGCATTAGAAGGCGGTTTCCAAAGTGAGCTGCCTAGGGCAGCAGCGCAAGCATCTTCTGGGTACTACTTAGAGTTGTGAAATTCGGGCCTATCATAGGCCAAAGACAAACAAACAAACACGCAAACAAAGTAGGAGACTGATTTCATTCGGTCTACTGAATTGTGCAAGCAATGACACCCGAGGGTCAGAGTGCCACAGGAGGTTAGTTTTGCCTCAGACTTTGGTGGTGAGAGCAAAACAAGCCACAGAAGGAATGAATTACATTTGTGATTGTTTTGCAATCCGGGGATGTCTCAGCCAGCTGAATAGGTGTTTATCTCTGTGTATAGCTAGTGTCAGGGGGACAAACAGGTCTAATCATAGATAATTATTCATGAGAAAATAACAGAAAGTTGGAGGGTTTGTGTTTGGCCTTCTCACAAGTAAACAAGAATTATCTGCAAATCTGTGTGAGAGATGAGAAAGTGTGGACAGTGAGTCTTTTCCATCACATAGAAAAGAGTGGTTCTTTGCAAGAACCTTTCTCAGAAGACACAGAGGTGGTGGTGGGCGGTTAGGGAAACAAAAGTTTAGTGACATTTCTCAACCATCACTGTTTTCTGGGAGCACAGGGCTCAACTAATATTCAATATTTTCAGAAGGTAGCCTAGACCCACTAGAAACTCCGGGAGTGGATGCAACATTCGCACTTCAGCAAACCATCCAGGTGATTCTCATGCATAGTGAAGTCTGACAACTAGGGCATTAGGCTTTGCCTCCTGAACCTGTCTATGGGCCTATCTGGCTGCATCAACACTTTGCAGGTGATTTTTCCACCTGCTTCCTTACCTTCTACTTGCAGCCCTGCTTTAACTATAAATGGGTTTCAGTCCTCCACAATCCACTGTGTAGTTCTAAGACCTCATCATAATTGGTTGGAGAATCTTTGTCCTGACAGGACTGTGATCTAGCTGTCTTCCTCCTCAGTTACTACTGTTATCATTGGGTAATGGTATTTTTTTCCAAATTTCTCTATGTCCAAGTTAAATTCATTTTAAAAAATTTCCATAGGATTTAGTACTTGAGCTATTGCCTGTGACCAAAAGAGCAAAAAATGTACACTACCTCACAGATATGAGTTTATTCAAAAAGTTATATATATAAAACATGCATATGTTACATATAGTTATATATAACACATCTATGCTATATATAACTTTAGATGTATATTTTAATATATAAGGTTATATATGCATATATTATATATAAAGTTATATATTCATATATAACATATATACACACACAGGGTGGAGCAAAAGTAGTTTTATAGTTGTTTGTATTGAAAATAATACAATAAATAGTAATACAAGAATAAACTGTGTTTTGTGTACTCATAACTATAAACCTGTTTTTACCCCACCCTGTATATAAATGTGCTATTCAGCTTTTGTTTTATGAGCATTCTATGAAATCGGCATCTCAGCGTTGATGGTCTAGACCAGCTAGATCTAGAGTGTGATCATACTCAGTTTAATTACTTTGGCAGATTACAGATGGTATGGCTTCCTGTCATTAGGAGGTGCATGATAGTTCATTTTTGCTATTTTGAGCCATACTGGTTCTTTTCTCGGATCACTTTTATCATTCCACCATATCCCACACCTTTTTTGTCTTTTATCTTTATTTTGATTCTGCTTAATGCTGGGCTTCTTTCTTTAGTACAAGATGCCATGGGATTAATGGTGAAATAAAATTATTTTTCAAAAATAAGGAATTAGTAAAAGATGCACCATTTGAGATGAGAGTTGGGCAGCACATCAATTATTAACCAGATGGAGAAGGGAGAGAAAATTTCAAGAAGCAGGAACAGTATTGCCAACGATGTGGAAGTGTAAGAAAACGAGGCAAGAAACCTCAGCAGAATTAGAATGTGTAGACACAGGAGGCTGCAGATGCTATAGGACATGTGTGCACGGGCCAGCTAATAAAGGCCATTGTCCGTCATGAAGTGAAGTGAACAGTGTTTGTCAAGTGTCCCCTACACAATACTGTAAGAGCAGGGTGGGGGGGTTAGAATCATAACCGTTTATAAGGTGATGGTGGAGGGAAGTAAACTCACAACAGAAGGAGGCAGAGGGAGGTGAAAAGAGAGGGATATAAACTCTGAAAACTGCTTCAGGAATAAAATTTTCATGAAGAAATATGACACCAAGTCCTCTTCCAAGAAGCTCGTTCCTCGTCTCCCCTCTCCCAGCTTCCTGGCCCCACTGCCTCTCCTCCACTCCCTGGCCAGATGCCACTGATCATCATCACCTTATTCATAACAACAGCAAAATGCAGTAGCCAACATATGGATGTTATTTCATGAATAATAGGAATATGTAAAACCCATCATCCACGTAGCAAGTACAACGTAAATCTTGAATTTATAATCATCTCTAAAAATGCCCATTTTACATTGTATTTCATATATATTGACATAATTTCAATACCATAAGAATATTTGTTCCTCCACAAATACTGAATAGCAAGCAAACAATAATAAAACCCCTGATACTCAATAGCTGCGTGCCATGTGTACCCTTGGGCTTTAAGTGTCCCCTTGGCCTTATTTCGGGTATATAGTATCCCAGTTTGAGAAAGAAAGATAAGGAGGGATTAACATTATTTTAAGAACAAGGTGAATTTGATAATAAGCATACATAAAAAAAGACCAAGTTATTAAAGCCTGCAAAAGTTATAGTTAGGAGTAGGAGAGGAAGGTGAGTAACCCACAAGAGGAAAGACTTGGGACTGAACTAAGTAAGGCAGGGGCACGGCGGCTAGTGATGACAGAATGGAAAGGAGAGGTTCAAAGTCAACGTTAGGGAGTCAGGAAGCTGACACATGCAAGTACAGAAAAAGTTCTAACGTTCTCTGTAGTAACCATATTTTAAGAGACATAGCCAAAAAAATGGCTATCTTGTGTATTTACCTTCATGTCCAAACATAAATTAAGATGCCCAGGAAGAGGGCAGACACTTCCCTAACCTCCATTTTCACCAACCCCTACTGTGAAAAATGGGTAGCTAGGCAAGCATTATGTTTGTATCAATTCAATGCAATTAAACCTGTAGTTCTCCACAGTTAAGTCTCAGTACTTTTTTCTCCGTTATCCCTTCAACTCCATGCTCCCGTGTTGAAAAACTCACTGCAGGTGCTCTACATTAAAAATACTTGAATCATTTAGCCATCAAGTCATGACAAATCTGGCTAACCGCTTGCCTTCTATCCTTCCCGAAAGGTATTTAATCTGGTGCACACACAATGCAGGAAATAGCTGACTGTGAATGCAGACTCTATTGAAGAAATTCACTCCAAAAAAAGGACACAAAGTAACAATATATCTAACTTGCTAAACAGACTGTGGGGCATCTTTAACGTACAGTATCACCGCTCACATATTCACAACAAAGGATGTCTATGCTTGCTGACATGTGTAAGTTACTGACACTAACAACCCTTCTTAGCATCATTGCATGTGGTATATGATGAGACAGACGATAGCACAAACAGGCAGGATTTCTAGGAAGGAATTCTTTCTCTTTCCCATTTTAAAAAGAATGGATTGTTCCTTTTAATATTCATGCCATCCACAGAGCTTATAGCTCTTCAAGGTAGGATAAATGTATTTGTAGCGACGGATGAAGGTCATAATATGTTAAGTGCTGAAACTGGGAAATAGATTATTTTTTTCTCTTATAATAGAATTGAATTGGGAAGAAATAAAAAAATACCATCAATAAAATTATGGACAAGAAGATTCTCATGACAAGGGAAACTATTCTTCAGTTAGGCATACCGACTTTTACAAGTTCCATATGGAAGGGAGTTGTTACTTTTTTTCTTAAAAAATGAAATTATTTATAGTTTTGTAGGTCAGAAAAAATCACACTCATTTGCCATCAAGATTCTATAAATTTTAACAGGTGCCATTTGCGTAGTAAAATTTTAGACATCTTTGCCCATGTAAAGATCTTTTTTGGTGCCAGGGCTTTACAAGAGTAATGTATTATTACTCTTACTTGACAATGCCAATGAAATATTTTGCTTCAGTATTAATATATACATCTCTAGACTTCTCTCATGTGTTACAAACCATGATATTTATAATACTGACAATTCTATAATTATTTCTTATGTTGCCTTTTTTTTTAAGTCTGTGTTTCATGGAAACTATAACCAAGCCTTTGCTTTCCAATAAAAACTGCTTTGCATATCCATTTAAAACTGTAAACTTTGCTTTTAGGAGGTAGAGTTACCTGACAGACCAAATAGCCTGAGATCTGTGCTTCAGGAAAGATGTAAACCAAGAAATACCTTATGTCTCTTTCCTTAATGTTTTTCTTTTCTTTCCATACTCCTGATACAGGGGATCTGATGAGATTGCTGGGGTGAGGGGAAGGGTCCCCAGGCTGTGCATGCAAGAGGCTGTGCTCCCCAGAGTAAGGAACCCCAGGAGACCCAGGAGACCCAGGAGTCAGCAGGATGGAAGCCGATGCCTGGCGTGTGATAGATTTCCCTACCCCTGGGTAACGGGTAAACAAACCAGAACGGTAGTGTTGCATTGCCCCAGCAACCGAGCTAGCCCAGCACTTGACGCCCCTACCCTGGCAGAGATGCTGGGCGGACCAGCAAGAGTGATTTATGGAAGTGATTCTTCCTACCCTGCTCCTGGTTCCAGGCTGAAGTGAGATCTAGAGGTCACAGAGGCATGAGTACCTAAAGGTTAACATGGTGGCAAGGGGAAGGTGGCGACCTTCCAGTCTAGGCTACAGGATTGGACAGACAACTAACTGTATGCCTCCAGAATGCATGGAATTTTGGGCTGGGAATTTTAAACAGAGGGTAGGAAGAGGCTCACCCCTTCTTCTACCCCTTGTTCACCCAGTCGGGGTGCCAGGTCCTGGCTCGTGGGGAAGCTGAGTCCTCTGCACAGGGCCGAACCTTGGGCACCCATGCACTGAGAGTGGCTCATGGGACACAGTGCCATCTTTCCTGCTCTACAGATGGTCCCGGACTATGGACTTCTCTTCCTCTGGAGAGTGCACACAGATGCACAGGCCAGTAGGCTGGCCCAGGGGGTGCAAGCAGCCTCAGATGCAGGGCCCCACAGAGTGGCGATGGCAGTGCCAACCCCACACACACTCACCCCAGGGCGGGAGCGTGAAACTGGAGAGCCATCCACATAGCAGCCTAGTGCTCTGAAGGGCAGCTAAGAATGGGGTAGGATGTCTGGGCTTGGCTTTAGGTTTTAGTCTTTCGGGGAAAAGGCTTTTTTCTGTGTTTTGTGGGAGAGAGGAGCCTGGACACGGGGATCCCCTGCTCCCCGATCCCCCAAACTGTGCAACACTTTAATAAAGACCTTTTTTCTTCCCCACCAATCTTTGTTTTGTGCCTGCATTTGGCAGCTGGCAGCTGAATCCCACTTTCGTTTGGTAACACTGCATCCTCCTAAGGAAAGAGGCATTTTGGGGGTGGGTTTGGTATATGCTTTTTTTTTTTTAAACCCC
>PVKM010005796.1:0-46602 GCA_004027735.1 Carollia perspicillata | reverse complement strand
AGAAAGAAAGAAGGAGCTCCCACCCTTTGCAACAGCATGGATGGAACTGGAAAGCATTATGCTAAGTGAAATAAGCCAGGTGGTGAAAGACAAATACCATATGATCTTACCTTTAACAGGAACCTAAGCAACAAAACAAACAAGCAAGCAAAATATAACCAAAGACATTGAAATAGAGAACAGGCTGACAGTAACCAGAGGGGAGAGGGGAGGGAATTTCAGGGGAAAAAGGGAAGGTTTACAGGAACAAGTATAAAGGACACATGGACAAAAACTAAGGGGTGTGGAAATGGGAGGGAGGTGGGGAGCACTGGGGGTATGGGCTGGGATGGGAGTAAAAGACAGAAAACTGTACTTGAACAACAATTAAAATTAAAATTTAAAAAAACTCATTAAATCTGTAAGAGAAAATTACACCATCGGTTCCATTTTCATTACCTCAATTTCCAATGTGGTTAATTTTTTTGACCTGTTGACTGACGATTTCTCTTTCCCTTTTGTAAATTGTCCACATCATTTGCCAGTTTTTCTGCTGCTTCTCACAGTATTTCTAATCACTTTTTACATATTAGTGACGTCTTTATTTATTTATAAAAAATCATATTGCCATTTGTCCTTTCAATTTTTGATATAAAACAGTTTAAATGACATAGCAAAGTAGCTCCCTTGATGTGATCTATTGAGACATCCCTGGACACAAGTATTTTTTAAAAAGAAAGAAAAACAGTTTAAATATTTCTTGAAGTCAAACCTAACCTTTCTCTCTTTGAGATTATACCTGTTAACACTTGAACTTTGAAACTCTTTTCCCATCCAGAGATTAGGTAAATAGTCACCTACATTTTCCTCTAGTGTCTCATGTTTTGTATTTCTGCATTACATTTCTCTTACATCCAGTAAAGTATGACATGAAACTGATTTCCTCACTCCCCCAAATGCAGTACCTGCAAGTCTACTTTTTATTTATTAAGTTCTTGTGCCCATTGTTATACAATATCTCCTTTGTAATGGGTCACAGTGTTTTAATTATTGAAGCTTTGCAATAGGTTTCAGTATCTGTCACAGGAACAGAAGTATAATCCCCTCCCAATATTTTCTCAGCTATTCTCATATATTTATTTTTATATGAACTTTAGAATCAGGTTACCCCAAAACTCCAATATCTGTTTATGTTAATTATATCAAATTTAAATATTAATTAGAGAAGAGTGGATATATTTAAAAGATTTAGTGCATCCAATTCAGAAAATGGTGTCTCAAATCATTAATATGTTCTTTTTAAAATATATATTATTAATTGTGCTATTATAGTTGTCCCAATTTCCCCCTTTGCCCCTTCCACCCATTACCCCCATTCCCTCCAGCAATGCCCCCTCAGTTCATGTCCATGGGTCATGCATGTAAGTTCTTTGGCTACTCCATTTCCTATATTGTTCTTAACATCCCCCTGCCTATTCTGTACCTACCCATTTGTACTTTTTAATCTCTGCACCTTTCTCCCCATCCTCCTCATTCCCCCTCCCAACTGATAACCCTCCAAATGAGCTCCATATCTATGGTTCTCTTCCTGTTCTGCATGTTTGCTTAGTTTACTTATTAGATTCAATTACTGATAGTTGTGATAGTTCTGTTCTTTTTCTTATATAGTTCCCTTTAACTTTTCATGTAGTAATGGCTTGGTAATAATGAACTCCTTTAGCTTTACCTTGTCTGGGAAGTACCTTATCTGCCCTTCCATTCTAAATGACAGCTTTGCTGGATAGAGTAATATAGGCTGTCGGTCCTTGCTTTTCATCACTTTGAATACTTCTTGCCAGTCCCTTGCTACCTGCAAAGTTTCTTTGGAGAAATCAGCTGATAGACTTATGGAAACTCCTTTGTAGGCAATTCTCTGCTTTTCTCTTGCTGCTTTTAAAATTTTCTCTTTATCTTTAATCTTTGGCATTTTAATTATAATCTGTACCAATGTGTTACTCTTTGGGTTCAACTTGTTTGGGACTCTCTGTGTTTCCTGAACTTGTATGTCTATTTCTTTCACCAAGGTAGGGAATTTTTCTTTCAATTATTTTTTCAAATAAGTTTTCAATTTCTTGCTCTTCTTCTCTTTTTGGTATCCTTATGATTTGGACATTGGTTCATTTAGAGATCTCCCAGAGGCTCCTTAGTCTATTCTTATTTTTTTAATTAGTTTTTCTTCTGGCTGTTCTGTTTGAATGCTTTTTTTCTTCCTCATGTTTCAAGTCGTTCATTTGATTCTCAGCTACATCCCTTACACTGTTAGTTCCCTGTAGATTTTTCTTTATTTTACCTAGTATAACCTTCATTTCTGCCTGGGTGTTTTTTTATGCTGTTGTAGTACCCAATGAGTTATTCGAGTATCCTGATCACCAGTGTTTTGAACTCTGCATCTGATAGATTGCTTATCTCCATTTCATTGAGTTCTTTTTCTAGAGTTTTCTTCTGTTCCTTCATTTGGGCCGCATTTCTTTATCTCCTCAATTTGGCAACCTTCTTTTGTTTGTTTCTGTATATTAGGTAAAGGTGTTTTGACTCCCTGTCTTAGCATGGCCTATTGTAGAAAAGCCAACCTGTAAGTTGTGTGGGATGGGGTCCTAGGTGATAGGCAGGTTGCAGCTATCCATTTCATTGTTCTGTGGCTCTGTGTCAGGGAGGGCTTGGAGAGGAGACAATGCTGCTACCTAGCCTCTGGAGATTTGCTCCAGAGGAAGCTGTCTCCCACAACTCACCCTGTTGCCAGTCACTTCACTTTCTCCCCATATGCTAACTGTGCCCTTCCAGCTCTTACCCTGGTGCTGAATCCCAGAGGGGGTGGGTCTGCATATGTCCTAAGACATTTATGGGCCCTTTAAGAGGGGTCGCCTGAGAATCCTGCAGTTTCTGACTCCCAGTGATTTTTACAGCCAGAAGTTATAGGGACTTATCTTCCTGGCACTGGAACCATAGGCTGGATGGTCTTGTCTGGGGCTGGGATCACTCCCTCCTGAGGTATCATTCCCAATTTTTATCCACCACACATGAATGTGGGACCACCAGTTCTGCCACCTCTCCATTCCTCTCTGTGCCTTTCCACCTCTCCATGACTCTCTGTGCTTCTCCCCATGTCTCTGGGTCTCTGCCCTTCAGACCCATCTGGATAAATGTGGCTTCTTTAAATCCTTCGTTGTTGGACTTCCATACAGCTCAATTTTCTCATGAATCTGGGTGATATTTGTTTTGTAGTCTAGTTGTAATTTTTGCCATAGTTGTGTGAGGAGGCAAGCCATGTTTACCGATACCTCCATCTTGACTGGACTCTTCTTTTAATTTCACACAAGCTCCTAAACTTTTCTTACAAAGTTATGCTAATAATGATGTTCTTGTTCCTATTTCAAAAGGGTCATTTTGTCCCATAATCTCTTTTTTCTGATTATTTTTGTTACAGAATACATCTATTTATTTTTGTACATTTTTTTATTCCAGCCACTATGATGAAATCTCATTAATTATAATTACTTTTAGTTGATTCTTTTGAGTTTTTTCCTTTCTTTCATATCTATTTCTACTACAACTCCTTTATTTTAGTTGTTTAGCATTTAATTTTTATTTTCATTTTCCAGAACTTTTAAAATCATGTTAAATAATATTTTGGGGGTGTATCACAATTAATTGGATATGTACTTCTATTTTGAGAGTAATATTGTTATTAACACTATGCAAGTTTTTCTTTCCTTTTTGAAACTATTTTTAAGATCAGACTTCTGGCCAAGATGGAGGCATAGGTAGACACACTGTGCCTCCTCGCACAACCAAAATAAGGACAACAACAATTTAGAAACAAAAAACAACCAGTACTAACAGAAAATTGATCTGTATGGAAGTCTGACAACCAAGGAGTTAAAGTAAACACATTCATCCAGACCAGTAGGAGGGGCAGAGTCAGGCAGCCAAGCAGAGAGGGGTCACAGGAAAGTGGTGGCTAGTGGACACCAGGTGCGCAAGGCAGCAGCTGGCGGACCCAGTGAGGATTGTGGAGGGGCGCAGCACACAAGGTGGCTGGTGGACCAGGTGGTCCCACATTTGCATGCGAATACACCCGATGAAACTTGGGAGCTAGACAGACCACGCAACCCAGGGTCCCAGCACAGGGAAATAAAGCCTCAAAAATACCAGTTGAAAACACTTGTGGGAGTTGAGGTGCTGGGAGAGATTCCCAGCCTCACAGTAGAGCTCATTGAAGAGACCCACAGGGTTCCAGGATGCACACAAACCCACCCACATGGGAATCAGCACCAGAAGGGACCAATTTGCTTGTGGGAAGCAGGGGAAGTGACTGAAATCCATCAGAGAGTGGAACAAGCAGCATTGTTCCCTCTCAGACCCCTCCCCCACATACAGCATCACAACCCAGCCACTGGGTTGTCCCACCCTGGTGAACACCTAAGGTTCCGCCCCTCACTATGTAACAAGCATGTCAAGACAAAAAAAAATGGCCCAAATGAAAAAATAGACCAAAGCTCCAGAAAAAATACAGCTAAGCAATGAAGAGATAGCCAACCTATCACATGCACAGTTCAAAACACTGGTGATCAGGATGCTCACAGAACTGGTTGAATTTGGTTGCAAATTAGATGAAAAAATGAAGGCTACACTAAGTGAAATAAAAGAAAATGTACAGGAATTCAATAGTGATAGGAAGGAAACTGGGACTCAAATCAATGGAGTGGACCAGAAGAAAGAAAGAAACATCCAGTCAGAAAAGAATGAAGAAACAAGAATTAAAAAAAAATGAGGAGAGGCTTAGGAACCTCCAGGACATCTTTAAATGTTCCAACATCTGGATTATAGGGGTACCAGAAGGGAAAGAGGAAGAGCAACAAGTGGAAAAGTTATTCGAACAAATAATAAAGGAGAACTTCCCCATTCTGGCAAAGAAAGTCCAGGAAGCTGAGAGAGTCCCAAAGAAGTTGGACCCAAAAAAGAACACACCAAGGCACATCATAGTTACATTAGCCAAGATTAAAAATAAGGAGAGAATCTTAGAGGCAGCAAGAGAAAAGGGGACAGTTACCTACAAAGGACTTCCCATAAGACTATCAGCTGATTTCTCAAAAGAGATTCTTACAGGCAAGAAGGGGATGGAAAGAAGTATTCCAAGTCATGAAAGGCAAGGACCTACATCCAAGACTGCTGTATCCAGCAAAGCTTTCATTTAGAATGGAAGGGCAGATGAAGTGCTTCTCAGATAAGGTCAAGTCAATGGAGTTCATCATCACTAAGCCCTTATTATATGAAATGTTAAAGGGACTTATCTAAGAAAAAGAAGATAAAAAACCATGTACAGTAAAATGACAGCAAACTCACAATTACTAACAAAAACAAAAACAAACTAAGCAAACAACTAGAACAGGAACAGAACCACCAAAATGGAGATCACATGGAGGGTTAGCAACAGGGGAGTGGAAGGAGGAGAGAGGGGAAAAGGTACAGAGAATGAGTAGCATAGATGGTAGGTAGAAAATAGACAGAGGGAGGGCAAGAGTAGTGTGGGAAATGTAGAAGCTAAAGATCTTATAAGTATGACCCATGGACATGAACTGAAGGGGGGGAATGTGGGTGGGAGAGGCTGTGCAGAGTGAGGGTGAGTGAAGGGGGGAAATGGGACAACTGTAATAGCATAATCAATAAAATATATTTAAAGTGAGAAAAAATAAAACTATTTTTAAAATCAGAGATAACTATTGAATTGCTAACTCCCTTTTCATCATTTATTACAGTAATTGTGTGTTTTATTTGTCATTTTGATATGATGGATACATTATATTAATATATTTGCTAATATTATATTATCCTTATATCCCTAGAATAAAGTGAGTTATTCTTTTAATATAGTAATATATTACTTTATTGCATTTTATTCATACTGAGATTAGACTATCGTGATTGTTGTTGAGGTTTTTGGGAGGTTTAATATTAGTATAATGCTAACTACATGATATAAATTTGGTACTAAAAATGAATGGGAAATGTTTTTGTCCTTTTTTTCTGTTATTGAACAGTTTATATAGCATGAAAATTATATTTCTTGCAAGACAGATAGAACTCACCAGGAAAGCCATATTGTAATGATAAATATTTGTTATAATTATGAATAGATAACCTGAATTGACAGGGATTTTAGAAATAAATTATTAATAACAATTAATAGAACATCATCAGTGTTATTCATTCTTCATATTTAAAGTACTTATATCTGTTACCTCTAGTCATTCATTCACCCTCCATTCAAAAAACATTCATTGAATGCCTTTATAAGCTAGATATAATAGTTGATGCTCCAGATAAAAAGATAAATTGGATGTGATCCTTGAATTGAGACAGACATGTCAACAAATAAATCTAATCAAAATGTGACAACAATGTTAGAGGCATGTCACTCACATTATCTTCAGTCCACTTACACTAGTACCATTATGCCCATTATACCGGTGAGGTAACATTCCAGTTCATTGGATACATATTTGAACACCTCCAGTGACCAATAATTCTGTATCTCCCAAAGAAAACACATTGATCTCTGGAGCAGTCTAATAACTGGAGTGTTATTTCTTATGTCTTCTACTAAGTTCTCCCAAGCTATGATTCTAGCCCTTGGAGCTATAGAATGAGTCTGATGCCTTTTACATGGAGTAGTTCTTCAGATGTTTTAAGACAGTTATAACCATACCCTCCTCCCCAAAATAAGTATTTATAAAGACATACATTTTTAGTACTTTCAACCTGTCTTCACATAACACAGTCTTGAATAATTACCATCTTGGCCCCTTTCCTCTGTACGTACTTCAGTTTGTGTTATTTCAAAATTCTACCCAATACATCTGCTCTGACCAAAACAGAGTAGAGAACACTACTTTTTGATTCAGATATTACATTTATTAAATACAGTTCCAAATCAGCTTGGTTTCTTTAATGATATAACTATAAACTGACATTGAAGCAATTATCCACTGAAAACTTCAAGATTTTTACATGTATGCTTCTAAGGCATATTGTTTGCATAGTTGTTTTTTGGTACTCATAACTGATACCTGATACCTCCCCTTTATTGCTGTCAGATTTAATTTTAGTTGATTAGAAGTATTACTTTACCTTCTTAAGATTTTTAGGCATCTTGGATCTGCTACTAATTAGCTAATCCTTCTATCTTCAAAGAATGTATGAATTTTATAATTCTGGCCCCACAAGTCATGATGAGAATAGCAGCTATAAGACTACTGAGGCCCTGGCCAGGTAGCTCAGTTAGTTGGAACATCATCTTGTTCACCACAAGGATGCAGGTTCTATCCCCAGTCAGGGTACATACCTAGGTTACAGGTTTGGTCCCTTGTTGGGGTATGTATGGGAGGAAACCAATTGATGTTTCTCTCTCACATCTCTCTCTCTCTCTCTCTCTCTCTCTCTCTCTCTCTCTCTCTCTCTCTCTCTCTCTCTCTCTCTCTCTCTCTCTCCCCCCCCTTCTTCCCTCTCTAAAATGAATAGATATATCCTAGGGTGAGGATTTAAAAAAAAGAATACTGAGGACAGATCTCTGTGACATATCAGAAGAAACCTGTTTCATGATGTTGGCGTTGATCCATTAATTAGCACCCCTTAAGTATACTCACTAACAAAATTACTTTATTATGTGGTTTACATACATGTGCATATATACACACACATGCACATTTGTGTATATATGTATATATGTACATAAACAATTTTTGTACTTAGTTCATATACCATCAGAGTTGCATGTAAGATGCTTTAATGCTTTTAAGTGTTTTTGGCATTGAGACCATTGCTTACCAAGACCAATTAAAACATACATCCGTCTTTTACTCCCATTCCAGGCCACCCCCGCAATGCTCCCCACCTCCCTCCCATTTCCATCCCCCTTAGTTTTGTCCATGTGTCCTTTATACTTGTTCCTGTAAACAGTAAAAAAAATACATCCACATAAAACTTATACATAAATGTTCATAGAGCTTTATTCATTATGCCTCAAAGTGGAATACCTCAAATTCCATAAGCAGTTGAATAAACAAAATGTGATATATTCTTTATGTCAGGGTTTTAAATTTTTTTAATTGTTGTTCATGTACAGTTGTCTCCATTTTCCTACCATTACTTTCTCTCCCACCCTCAATCCTTCCCCCCTTTAGCTTTGTCCCTGGGTTCTTATACATGTTCCTTGACAACCTTTATATTTACACAATAGAATATGACTTACAATAAAAGTAACATCCAACAGCATGCAGGAATTTCAGAAAAGTTCACATATGAAATGCTAGAAATAGAAATGAAATGCTAAATAGGAAATTTAAACTACCATAGTTTTCTATGTGTAATACACACCTTTTGCCCAAATTTTTGAGGGGAAAATAAGGATGCACATTATACACATATAGTACCAATTCTGTATCTATATAAATGGTTTAAATTCTTTTATTTATGCTTATGTATTAAAAGTGTAACTCTAGAAAGCAATAACAATATCCATATGCAAAATAATACACTGGAATACAATAATTGGTTTTGTTTCCAAATGTAAACAAATTAAAAATTGAATTAAAAATTAAAATGAAAGATTTTATTTTCCTGAAAGTTTGGCAAAAAACGTGGGTGAGCATTATACACTGGTGCACATTATACATGGCAAAATATGGTAATCTACAATAACAAAAAGCAAATTAGTGCTTGCCTTCAACCCAGAATTGAGGAAAGTTTGACTGAAAAGGGGCATGAAGGAATCTTTGGGGGTGATGGGATGTTCAATATCTTGATCACAGTGATGGCTACATGGGTGTACAGATTTGTCAAAACTCATTAGACTATACACTTTAAATTGGATACAGTGTCTTCTACATAAATTACACCTCAATAAAGATGATTCTTTTAAAAATAATATTGCTTATCACATTCTCTGCTTTATTATAGTGATCTAATAACTTGATTAAAGAAAACATTCGGTCTCACTTGACTTCTTCATGGACACCTGGTGAGTCCTAAAAACTACTCCGTCACTTTCTAAGGGCATGTAAATTATTCTTTTAACATTGTGTTCTAGAACATTTCTGAAAATCAATATCAAGCTCACCCAGCCATGCTTTAAAAATGGAAATTTTACTTAACTGTCTCAGTTTTCTGTGACTTTTTATGTTGCTAGTTCCCAAAAGAAATAAACAATGATTGTCATCTCATTTATATGCTCTCTCCCTTGGTTCCCTGGAATGTAATTCTCCCAAATGAGGACATTTAAAACTTGTTTGGGAATATTTAGTGTTCTTTCATCTTGGACTTCCTTTGTAAAGGGGCTTCTGAGTTGCAGATATTGTGGGAGAATTGAGACTGCAATTTGAGGAGCCGTTCACCGCTTATGAGCCATTATGTAGCCTGTGTCAGGATGTCTGGCTCCGAGTCTGGTGTGGGCGATGTCTGAGGAGCTTTGTGTGTGAGAGCACCACAATTTCCTGCCTGAGAGTTCAATATTGATCTGGCTCAAACCACTAAAGGATTTTTGCTCTCCTCCACTTCTTTGGTGGCAGGAGACAAGGTTACTTATTCCTTTTATATTGTGCTGATTTTATAAACTCACATGCAATAAATGCATGTATAATGTAAGTCTTGCTTGGCATTCTATGTTAATGTTACTAAGAATATGTATCCTCTCTGTGTCTGCAAAAACATTTTGAGCCTGGAGGAGAAGGGAATGTGAGATGACAGTCTTAATTCTGAGCTGACAGCCTCTAGCTTCTATTTCATCCAGTCCTTCCTGGCCTGTTGTAGGTCAAGTTATAGATCAGAAGAAAATGCCATACATCTGTGACACTGCGCTACAGACCAAGAGGTGAGATTTGGGAACCCTGGTGATGTACTCTCTAGCCTCCCCTTCAGAGCACAGGGTAGCAGACAGAAAAGTAGACATGGAACAGTGAGCTGTGGATGGAAGAGATCCTTTGTTCTTTGATAGACAGACACGCCTTTAGAACTGTGACTTTGACCTTGATGTTTATGATTCACATAATAAAAAGGAGCACTTACCAAAAACTCATTAAAACAGAATAGCCCTTCTTAAAGGGCCCTGGGGACTTCTATAAGAGAGATTATTTATGACACTAGAATACAATAACCCTAACAATAATGCTCGTAAATCCTCAAAGCCTAAGCGTTCTAAAAACAAAGGAAGATAACTATGGCTCCTATCTCAGATTTAGATATGTTTTCTTTCAGAATTTGGGAAGTTAGAATCACCAAGTAGTGTGAGTGTTAGAATCAACTCGAGGTTGGAAGAGATGTTTAGATTAATCTAATCTATCCTCCCACCAAATGCAACATCCTTGACAAATGATCACCACACTCTGGATGGCTATTTAATGTGCAGAAACTCAATTCTTATAAGGCTGCTCATTTCCTTGCTGGAAGTGTGCTTTCTTACCCTGAACTGAAAGTTGACCCTGGGTAACTTGTATTCATTTATTGGTCTTATCCTTTGAAGCAATATAGAAAAAAACCTTTTCTTTTGAGTCTGAGACCTTTTAAATATCTGAACACAGTGATCATATTTCCCATTAGTTTCTGCTTCCTTATTAATCATCACTAATTTCTATAATCATTGCTCATTGATACAGTTTTCAGATCCTGCCCTCAATGCATTCAAAATGACTAATTAAACTCGTAAAGTTTAATCCAACCCTTAAACACAGTGTTATTTGTTAGCACGATAGACACACAGAACATACACTCTATGGCACTTCCACTGGAGAAGCTTAACAGTGTTTAGCCTATGGCTGACTGCTAATAGCTGCTCAGGCACAGTTGTTCTTTACTGTGGAAGGACCGTGGACTGCATCACCCAGAGACTCAGTTCTTTAGCCATGGGAAAGTTTGTCAAGACTATTCAAAATTATAAATATATTTTAAGAATGTTCCTGCCAAAGGATGTTTGTTCCTTTAAATGCACAGAAAAACATTCCCTGGCCTGTGATGTAGAATAAGATTACTTTAATAGAAATGTAAAAATATAAGCTACTTAGAAATGGTGGAATTATATCTAAGTAGTCTAAGTAAGGGTTCACATGTATTTGAATGCAGAATATGTCACTGAGGATCGAAGCCATTGGAGGCATTTCAAAGCTCATGTGAATTTTGTGGTTTCTATGGACAGCATTCCTCTGTCAATTGATTCATTGTCATTCTCAAAAATTTCATGGAAGCTGATGAGAAATGTTTGTTCCCTTAAGTTGGGCACTACATTATATCATAATATTTGTTAGAAACACTTTTGTTAGAAATTAAAGAAATCTTTTTTTAATGAATCAAAATTATACCTATGTTTATTTTTTTATTTATTTTTTAATTTTATTTTAATTATTATTCAAGTACAGCTTTTTGTCGTTTACTCCCATCCCAGTCCACCCCCCCCAGTTGTCCCCACCTCCCTCCCATTTCCACCCTCCTTAGTTTTTGTCCATGTGTCCTTTATACTTGTTCCTATAAATTAAGGAAATCTTATTTGCTAGAAAGTTCTGGACTTTAGAATATCTGAAACTACTACATAGTCACCATTATAGTCATCATCTTCAGCTAAACATGTTCTGCATGGATCAAAACACACTGAGACCAGACATTGTAGAGTAGATGCTGTTGTCATTTCATTGTGTATTCATTACTTAATTGACTTCGCACTACATGAAAATGTAACCTAAGGGTGAATTATTTTGCTTTATCTAGCTTTTCTCTTGTTTATGGGCTCCTGATAATTTTGTTTTCTTCTTTGAAATCATGAGAGTGTGCCTGCTGGGATTAGTAAAGTAGAGGAATGGAGGAAAGGGTGCTGTGAAAACATAATTTCATGTAATCCTTAAAAAACCCTCTCCTGCAAGCAAAAGAAATGTACTCTTGAGGGAACAGAAACAAATTGATCTATTCAAGGACACAGTTGATAACAAGTAAAGAGAAGATTCAAATACAGATATTCCAGAATCTAAAGCCTTAGTTCTAGATACTATACATTATACTGTTCTGCATGTCTCCCAAAAGTTGTAGAGAATGAGTCCCAGGCATCTTTTTTGACACTCCAAATTTGTAGACATAAGAACAGACATTGTCTTAGTTTTTTCACCAGATACTGATAGCTGCCTACCAATTTTCCATGCTTTTCTACTGATAGGAGCCTGTTATTGTTCAGGGCTGCAATGTGTCCTATTAAAAATACCTCACCAGACTCTCTTACAGGTAATGTACATGTGACCTAGTTTTGTCCAGTGGAATGTAAGCAGATGTCAACTGGATGAGGCTTCCTCAAGAGCTATTGTTCTCCTGATAGAAAGGTGGAAACCAGGGAAGGACAAAGTCAGTGCCTATCCCTTCATTCTTCAACTTCTTCCTTTCTGGATTGCACACATGGCATCTGGAGGTGGAGCAGCCATCTTGCAACATTCCAAATGACAACCACAGCCCAGGGATGGCAGAATGCAAAGATGGAAGAAACCTGTGTCCCTGGTGGTAGCTTGTACCCATACATCAAGAATTTTTACATACATTCCTCTTGCCAGGTTGCTATTACATACATTCCAATGTAGTCTTAACTGACACACTATTTTTTCCTTACTTCTTTTCAATTAGCCTATAAGCTCCAGACTATGGTTAAAAAGGGTGGATTTAAAGCCTGAGTTTCAGAATTTACATCAGAATTGTTCATAGGATACTGTAAGTGGAGATGCTTGCCTAGTTCCTGTGCTTTTCTTCTATTCCCTCAACCCAAAATCTAAAGGCAAAATAGGATGAGGGGTGAAGAGAGAGGTGGGTTCTTATACTCTTAACAATCAAGAAATGGTGGTATTTTCAGAGCCTGGAGTAGAATGCCCTAAAGTCTGTTATGTTTTATTAGTACTGACTTTTGAAATAAAAGGGTATGTAGTAGGAATTGCTTCAAAATCTTTTTCCTATGGTGCTATCCCCAGATACCGTGATACATTTTTTCCAGGTGGAACTATTTAAGTCAAATTTATTTTAGTGTCCCTCAATTCTAGGAAGAATAAGCATGTTCTATTTTAAACTACAGTGGAATCATCACATTAAAATGAATGTAGAATATATAGAATAAATCCACAAAAATAGATCAGAATAAAGCCTCCTGAGTGACTCTTATCCAGTGTGACCCTCCTGTGAGAGAGAATATTTGTTCAGCATATTTATATACCCAGAAGGGATATTTACATGCCTTGTAAAGAAAATGCTATAAGAGATGAGTAATAGTTAAAGTAACATCTGAAAATAAAGAGTTATTCATTGTGGCCTTTTAAAATATTCCCTTGCTTTAGGACTAAAAATGAGCAAATAAAACAGAAGCATGGCTTCTTTGAAAAATAAAATAGAAGTGCTGTATCATCCTCCATCTCTCTTATATCATAATGATAAAGGATGTTCATGAAATTGTTTGAGTGAAGATGAAGGAGAAAAAGAAGTTCCAGAGAGTGGGCCTGTTTGTTTGTTTGTTTGTTCATTTATTAGATGTACTTTAGAAGATAACTGAGAGTAATGAACAATTCAGTGGCATAACATTGGGCTGCCAAGGGTCACCCATGTGGACATAATGTGGTAAATGAACTCATCCATGAATTAGAATGTCAAGGATGGAAGGCAGAAAATACAGATGGTGAAACTAGCACACCAGACATATTATACCATCCATATTTCTACCCAGTAGGGAATCCGTTTATACCACACCAGTCAGGAAATTTCTGTTTTCCCAAACAAGAAATAAAATAAAATACCACTTTCTTCTCTGCTATTTGAGGAGAACATGTGCACCATACACAGGGGCAGCAAACTCAGTGAGGCCTAGGGTACTCAGTCCCCTCTCTTGCCTTTCATTACTTCCTGTCAACATTTCAACTTGCTCAACTCTCATCCACCTTTAAATTAATTAACAGACCCATTCCCATGACCTCACATCCATTCCCTGTGCCCCCTTGTTTCTTTTCTCCCCTTAGCCATGAAACAATTTTTCACTTATTATAAAAGTAAATAAAGAAAAAGAGGAATCCTGCCATTTTTGACAACAGGAATGGACCTTGAGGACATTATGTTAAGTAAAATAACCCAGACAAAGACAGATACTTCACAGTACCTTATATGTGGAATCTTAAGAAAAGTCAAACTCATAGAAACAGAGAGTAGAAAAGTGGTTTCCAGGGACTGGTGGAGAGGGGAAAACAGAGAGAGGTTGGTAAAAGGGTGCAGACTGTCAACTCCAAGATGAGTAAGGTCTGAAGATCTAGCGTACAGCATGGTGGCCACAGGTGACAACAATGTACTGCATAATTGAAATTCACTGAGAACAGAACTTAAATGTTCCACTAAAAGGGAAAAAAGATAAATATGTGAAGTGATCAATATGATAATTAACTAGATATACATAGACAATATATACACATATGAAATTACCACAATGTGCACTTTTGATATCTTATAATTTTTCTCAATTATACCTCAATAAAGCTGAAAATTTTTTTAAGGAAAAATGTTTTAAAGTAAATTGTACTATCAGGGGAAAATAGCTAAAGGGCACAATGGAATTCCCTACTTACAATGCACATAAATCTATACTCATCTCAAAATGACAAGTTTAGCTTTAGAAAAGATAGTTTGGGAAACAGGAATCTCATTTGCACATTTGTGGGATAAACTGGTTTCCTGGCAGCTAACAGAGCGGTCATTCTATGCATCTGGCATGAGTAAGGGCTTCAAAGAAAACGGTTTCATTTGTTTGTACATTCTCCATAACATTTTGAGGGCTCATCTGAGGAGCACCCAGGCTGGGCTCTCTAGGTCTGCCCACGGCCTTCCACCAGCACGTACACCAAAGGTTGGCCCATTCTCCATCATTGTCCATAAATAGAATCTCTTACCCAGCATGGAAGAGAAGGCTAGGGATCATTTTGGAATTGGGAGTAAGACTTGAATTGCAGCTAGACTCCACCATCCACTCATCGAAAGACTTAGCTTTATTTCTCTGCCTCTAAAAGGAGTATTGTGTTGTTATAAGAGTCAAATGATAACATAACTGGTGAAGTACCTTACAGGTGCTGTGTGCTGCTTCTGCTGTTGTTATGTTCATTCAGTATGAGAGATAAAAACACACATGGCCAACCTCTACTTGTTCTTCCCATAAGGAAGTTGTAAAATTAACATAGCTCCTACCTCTTTAATGCAGGCCCCATAATGAGATCTATATTATTGATTACAAAGAGCTTTCAGTAGCTGTTTTAAACCCCAGCTGAAGAGGATCTTACCTTTACTTTTTTTTTTTCTGAAACACCATGCATTTTTTTTTAAAGGAAGCAAAAAAGCCTGCTTCTTTATGCCTCAAGACCTTTTACCCTGCAGCAAAAGTTAGCATCAGAGGCATCAGCTGGGCTCTGGGTTGTGTTGGCAGAGTTGACAAAATGTCAATGCCCATCACTTCTTCTGGAAGCTACTGAGAGCTGACTAAGCAGATAGCAAAGTCTTTTCCAGAAACAGTTCTCTACTGCTTCATTGATCCCTGCCAGGTACCTCATTTTTTGATCCTTTAGCTTGACATGGCCAATTTTCTGTTGAGTTACAGTGATCTGTGGTGTTAAATTAGCCAGCTGGAAATACTCCTAGTCCCACTCCCATTGCCTCCCCATTTTGATTTGCTGGCTCTGAATCAGGTCTCAAAAATAAAGAATTATCTGTTTGTATAGATAATACTTCTTTAATTCCTGGTACCATGAGATTAAATTAGCTATTTGATGGCTTTGTATTCTAAGAACATGGTTTTTGTTTTTGTTTTTTTAAAAACCAACTAACCTTTTTACCATTCTGGGAGCCATTTGAAAACTCTATGTGAATATTTTCCAGGCCTAAGTATTGATCTTTGTGGCAAGCATGGTGGGGGGTAGAGACAGAAATGTAGCAGACAGAGCAAACAGATAAGAATTAGGAGCTTAGAGAACACCATTGGGTTTCTCTATGTAAGGAACAAAATGGGCCTTGGGAGAGATACAGAGCAACTTGGACCTGGACAGTTTTCTCAAGAGCAGCCCTAATGATTGATTCTCAGTGACCACCATGGAGGGAATCTTATAAACACAAGACAAAAATTTCACCCTGCCAGTGTCAGTAATCCACACACTGAACTAAGCCTTTTGTCTTCAAAGGTTGATTTACTTTAGAGTAAACAGCTTATTTGATACTTACAATTTGTATTGAATTATTGAGGCATCTTAATAATAACTACCCCAGTAAGAGTTAACAATGATATTAGTATAGGACAAGGCAAACAATGACCCACCACCTTGTTTTTATACAGTGCCATGAGCTAAAAATGGTTTTATACTTTCAAATGGTTGGGGAAAAAATCAAAAGAAGAATAATATATTTTCCAACATGTAAAAATTGTATGAAATTTAAATCATAGTTTCCATAAAGTTTTATTGGGACACAGCCATGCTTGTTCATTGACATGTTATCTGTGGCTACTTTCACACTACAAAAGCAGAGTTGAATAGTTGTATCAGAGATCATATGACCCACAAAGTCTAAAATATTTACTATCTGGCCCTTTACAGAAAAAATTTTCTTACCCTTGCTCCATTCCATCTGCAATGATAAAAGTGTTCCATATCTGTACCATCCAATCTGCTACCACTACCCATGTATGGCTATTTAAGTTTAAACTAGTTAAAATTAAATAAAATTTAAAATTTATCTCTTCAGTTGCTCCAGCCACATTTCAAGTGTTCAGTGTCAACATGTGGCTAGTGGCTACTGCATGAGATAGCACAAGTCCGGAAAAATAAATAACCTCTATCAAGGAACTCCATTATTTTTTCTATGGAATATACAGGGTGGGAGGAGTGTGGTTATAGTTGTTCATAATAAATAATACAATAATAAATAATAATACAAGAATAAACTGTTTTGCATACTCACATCTGTAAACCTACTTTTGGCCACCTTATATAGACCTCTGTCACTGTTCATTAAGTTATTAGGGGTAATTTATCTGCTTAATTTTACAGTCAGAAGAGAATAGGTTTCTTAGCTTGAGTACCTTTGTAAGCAGACCTTCAGACAGGGATTTGGGTGTGAGTGGTTTATTTGGAAGCTAATCCTAGGAAGCATCAACAGGGGAGTGAGGAAGCAAGATAGAGAAGGAGAGAAAGCCAATTAATAGTGTGCTAGAAAGCCAGTCACCACTCTAGGCAAGTGGAGCTCAGTTCCACTGGCAAACTCTTAGAGACCATGTGGAACATACTTCAGAGTTATTCCACCTAAGGGTTAAGGAAATTGTGACACTTTTCGACCACCTGCCAGTAAGTTGTTGACTGCGGGATACTTTGGGGGACATGAACTCTTTAGCACTTTTCAACCATAAAACATGCCCTCAGGCAAAGTGTCACAAGTGTTCACATTAAGCAGCCAATAGAAAATAGCAGTAATGCCAAGGAGATATGGTCAGGGCACTGACAGCATCTGCTACAATAAGGCATGAAAAGGCATAACACAGGAAACTCAAATTATATGGCTCTGCTCCTCTGTAATAGCATTGGTAAAAGGCTAGTGATAGCTGTCAGAGAGAGTCAGTGGCTAAAATTGAGGCTTAGGCATTTCTATAAATGACTAGTGTCCTTTACACTGAAATGTGCCTGAGGTAGCACAGCCTGACCATGTTCTTTGAGCTCATTGTAACCAGCATTGCTGCCACATGTCATGCTGTGACCACATGGTAATATCTCTACTGGCCAGCCCATGTTCTGGCTTTGACAACTGAACATTGGCTGACAACTGAGCATTGTTTTAGGATCATGCCAGAGGCCAGTAAAGTATTGAATGTACAGTATTAGATGACTAACCTGAGAGGGCTAGGCAGAAATTAGAAACTAAGAAATTAAATTTAAAAAGTGGTCAAGAAACCAAGAAAACTGATGAGGGTGGATAAACTGATCTAGGTGATCTGGGAGAAGTTCCAAAGGTGCTGCAGATGCCTTAGGTAGTTTCTCGTGCAGTTCTTACAGGCTGGCTTTGATATGCTGGCACCCTGAAGCAGGATACATAAATGAGTCTGAAAATATGACAGTTCAGAACAGCAGAACCAAGCTTGTAACTGATGGTGTGAAACAGAGAAATAAATGTACTATATACCAAAACGTCTCTGGGAATTCAATATCTCAATTCTAACTATCTCAAGACTAATTTTGGAGATTAGTAAAGATCATATGTTTCTAATTATGTATGGTTTCTTTTTATCCTTTAAAAATATATGTTTTTTTACTAAATGTAAGCTTTTTCAATTGGGAATAATCTGTTTTTTCTTAATTTAAGGGGTTACTACCCTTTCTTCCTGCATCTATGTAATCAGGAGAAATGAGTACACATTTTGTCTTCTTTCTTTCCAGCACGTTTCTGTGTTCCAGAGAACTCTACCTATTCTTCAGGCACTTAGGCTTTGGGCCTAACTTGTGTCTGAAGTTCCTTCCTTCTGAAGAATCAAAAGTTTTAAAAATGTCATCACAGTGGAAAACTAGAAAAAAACATCTAAACCAGTCTCCAAGTATATGAGAATAATTTCAACAGCCATACAAAAGTTTCTTCTATTATATCGACTTCTGTACCGGTTAAGGTAAAGCCAGTTGTTATAATACATAACCCCATAATCTTCGTGGTTTAACAAAACATAAGTTTATTTGTTCATCATCAAATAGTACAGTCGGTGCAGAAAGCTGTGGTTGGGGGCTCTCTTCTCTGTCATTCAGGACCTCAGGCAGAAAAAGACTCTAAAATCTTCAAAGCATGGCTTCCAAGATTACTCTGAGCATCAATTCAATCAGCAGATGGTGAGGAGGGGTGAGATAGTGGGAGAGAGAAAGAGATTAAAAGAGATTGCTTACACAAGAGATTTTAAAAGGCCCAAGCCTGGAAGGGCTCATGTGGCTTTTCTACCCATATTGCATTGTCCAGAACTCAGTCAAATGGCATACTCAATTGCAGAGGAGGCTGGGAAATGTAGTCTCGAAAGGTGCCAGAGGGAAGAGAAAAGGGTTTGCTGAACACCTAGTCAATTGCTGTACAAATGCTATTTGAGATCTATCTCTTCCTCTTCCCCACTGACCTTTCTCTACCATAATTGAGGTATGGGGATGCCCTAATGATACTCCTGGCTCAGGCAGTGTGTTCCCAGTGGATCTCTTTAAGACCCAAGTTGTAATTTCTATGACTTTTTGCTTACTTGTTGAATTCTGCTAGTCTCTCTGGTTCCTGAGAAGAGCCTGAGGACAGGCAAATGGTGAAGAGCAGAAGGCAAAAGCTGGATTCTAATCATGGTACTGCCACCAGAGCCATCACTGGATTCTTAACATTGTACCCAAAAGATTCTTGTGGGCACCAGACCTGAAACCTGTAGTAATGTGCATTTCCTGTGCTCAAAGTCCTTGAAAGGACTGGAGGTTTTGTCTGAAATGGCCCACTCCATTGATAATGCACCTGCTCTTCCAGGGATGGGAAGAAGTTTCATACTTCAGAGGGCACAAACAGCAACTTCTTTTTCCATCTCCTATGATACAGAGTAGGAGTGCTGTAAATGCCAAGCAGTATGGATTTTTAGAATGATGAGTCATTACTTCTGTTTTTTTCAAGGCAGTTATTCATGTAGTCTGAATCTCCTCCAAATGAGCCAGTAAGTCTATTATACAGACAAAGAGAATGGCTGAGATCTCCCAAACCCAAAAGATTGATTTAGGTCAATTCTAAAGCTGGGACAAATGAGTTTTAGAAATAATGCATCTGTTTTGAGAAAAGAATTGAAATTCAGAACTCAAGGGCTGAGACCCCTTACCAGTATAACCCTTGGCTTTGAGGATTCTCTGACACCAAAGGCCTGGAATATTTTTGTGGGAGAAGGAACCTAGCTTGTGTATCGCTTTGTTCAAGCAGGTACTCAAGTCCTAGAAAATACCTTCTCAGCTTAAAGCTACAGAGAGAGAGTTAATTAACAGACAACAATATCATAAACATTAAATCTGCAAGTTATCTAAGGAAACAGATCGACTCACCCCTAGTCTTGTAAATACTCCACTTCCTACAGTTTCCTCCTTTGTAGTGCACCTCTTCACCTCCACTCCTATTCCCACCCTTGTTTTCTGCCTACAGTGCTCTGCATTGATCCACCATCTTTTGGCTCCAAAGTTACAATCTGAAGCTTAAGCAGTTTCCTTGGCTTCTTTAAGCACCCAGAAAATAGCTGCTTATTATCCTTTGCACACCCTGAATCCTGGTGGGGGAAAAAGCCTCTGTTGCTTTTAAAAACTGGGATTGCTTCCATTTTTCAACTTTATTTGTTAATGATGGATGATAAACCACGGCTTGCTGCTGAAAGAAAAGAACAAAACTTCCCCACCCTAACCTCTCCTGAGGCAGGCCTTTTCCCTACATTATTCACAGGTACTGCCAAGCAAACCAGCAAACAATATAGCTATCACTACCTTGCATGGATCAATGAAACCAGAAACCTGACCTATTTCATGAAGAACTGCTGTGCTCACTTGGGTGTTGGGAAAGTCCAGGATACTTTACATTTGTTTGTGCCTGCTATGTGCCACATGGCACAATCCTGCATTCTGCTCCCTGTGTGCACTATAGGAGACACCATTTTGCTCAGATAGTTTGGATCACTGACATCTTTGCTTTTTAGTGATCAAGAAGAAAATCTGTTACAACTAAGGGATTGTAGAAAGTGTTAACTTTAAATCTTCAGAATCATCTTTTGAAGACTTCAGAAACATTACATATTCTATTTTGCAAGAATGAATTAATTCAGAAAATGAGTTCAGGAAAGACAAAACAATTACACAGATGTTGAAATTCCAGTTACACACTTCACACTTTGCCAAATGGGCTTACCAATTTAAGCTTTAACCCTGAGTTTGGCATGACACATCCAGTGAAGCACACATATTGCAGAAGGGGGTGAGAGAAGGTGACATCCTAATGTCATGTCATCAAGTACTTACCCACCCTCTAGTTCAGTGAGTCCAAGAGGAATTAACCCAATTTTTCACTCCAGCAGGACTTTAGAAGTTGTTATCTGTCAATAAATATCTCGCTGTAAAATTCTACACTGTGAAGCAACTTTTCTAAGTCATGAATTGTTTCTCATTCTGCACAATAAACACTGACTACATTCAAAGCTGTGTTAAAAAGGACTTCATGGAGTCTCTTCTCCTTTGCCAAAGACATAGAATCATGCCACACTTCTCCATGCAGATTTTGCTTTTTGACATACTGGAAATGGGCAGAAGTTCTTAGTCTATAAAGTATTTGGAACAACTGGGGTTTTTGGAGGAACAAAGCATCTTAGAAGGACTTTATTATTTCTACTCTAACACCTAAGGAATGCTTCTTTCCCTCTAATTTTTCAGCAAGCTTTTTTGTCTGTATAAGTAAGCAAAAGCATTAAGGTCAGAACACCATTGGCCTTGGATTAAAAATCATAATTTGTTTTGCTTTATTGTGCCTAGCTAAAACTCTGTGGGCTAGTCTGTGTTTTGCTGTTAAAAAAAAAACAGTCTTTGTAAATGTGTTGATGAGAGCATCCAACTGTAAATTCTAACATTGCCTTTGGATAAGAAGTTTTTCCCTATTCTTCCCCTCTCCTCAGATTTAAAACAGAACTCATCTTCACCTAGATATTTATTGACAGATAACAACTTGCTAAGTCTTGTTGGAACAAAGAATGATACTGATTCCAAACCTCCTAGACTCACTTCAATATTCTCAGTGTCTAGCATCCTTCCTGGATCTGAAATACTAATCAAATTTTTGGGCATAGATAAAGTGTCATGGAAAATAGAGATTTTGTACTTCTCAGGGTTTTTAAAAACATTTATTGATGGGTAGTACATAGAAAATTACTCAAACCTATAACTTAAGAAATAGCACAGTATCATCCCTCTCCATAACACCCCCACTATGCCCCTTTTCAGGCATTACTGCCCCAAGATAAGCACTATCCCAATACTAAAAATTAGTTTTGCCTGTTTTTTACTTTTAAATGAATAGAGGTATACAATATGTTCTCTTTTGTGTTTGGCTTCTTTCACTCAATGTTTTGTTTATGAGATCCAACTATGTTGTGTCTGATTGTAGTTTGTTCATTCTCAGCTCTATATAGTATTCCATTGTGTAAATATACCACAGTATATTTATCCAACCTATAATAGTCAGGCAGTATTTGGACTGTTTCCATTTGGAGCTTTTACAAAGGGCTGTGATGTGTATTTGTGTTTTAAAGTTTTTGTGTTACAGTAACTTGTTTATTTTTTTGGTAAAATCACTTTTCCCAAGGAATGCCTCCAGTTACCACTTTAATTCCAAGCTAATTTGCACATTCTCTTTTACTTGTTGAGTTTATTAGAGCTGAATCAGTAAAGTAAAAAATGGCAGATTAATTATCAAAGAAATGGTGAGTAAATCAACTTCTTGGGACAAACATAGTTTACAAGTTCAAGCAAATGAGTGCAATTCTCTACCCACTAATAGTCTAACATGCACTTTCTTTCATAAACATTTACAGCCTCTGGGTTACAAGTCAACACTCTTTAGAGTTACTAAAACAAATCTTGCAATATTATAGACATGCTGTTTGCCCTTTTTTTAGCAAGTAGCCTTATAAGTTCAACTTTATAATGATGATATCTAGAAGTAAAAACTGAGCTTAAATGTTGTGAAAACTGGTATGCAAATAAATACTTGCTAAACTTCTTCCTTATCTGTCTAATCAAAGGGTAATGGGTAATCCAGTGTTTCTCATTGTCAAAAATGCTCATCAATATCTTAAACTTTCTCCCCATGTTTTCTCATATGCTGCTACTTTAAACTTGTAGCCTCCAGTTTAAACGTTTATCTTAATTGAGGCTGAATCTAGGATACTTGGAACTTGTTGTTGTTTTTTTTATTTTCCACAATAATGTATATATGAATTCATCTGATAATTACTACTAAAAGTTTCGCTGAAATGAACTAAATTAAATAATGTGTTAGAATATCGCTCAGATGTGAAGACACCACTCACTGGGTGTTCTGATGGCTTCATTTGCATTCCCCCTTTTACTGTATTTTAGAGATGTCAACTCAGAAAAGATGGTATGATAAATAATGATTTTACTGTTAACTTAAGACAAAGTTAAGTATGACCTTCAGATATATTGAGCAAGCACCTAATATTGAAGAGATAGAGATAGAGAAAAAAAGTATGGTAAGTACAAGGGTAAAATACAAGGAATGTTTCTTTAACATGTTGAATTAGAGAGGGTGTCTAGACGAGCCATCAGTAATAAGCATAGTGGGAAAATTAGCAGCATATCTGACAAAGAAAGGATATCAACTTAAAATGGTAAATGGGAAAGAACTCTAAGGATAGGAACATACTAAAAGCAAGTAAGTATTTCTGCAGTGCACATGTGTGGAGGGGAGACAGAAACATGTGAAAAGATGCATACTCCCAAAAAGCTTATGACAAACAGGTGAAGAACTAAGCGCCCAAATGGAGCCTGTATGTTGGGTTTCCCAGATGCAGACCCTGAGATGAGAATTCACCTGAAAGTGATTTAGCTGCAGGCATTCCAAAGTGGGGGAGTGGGAGGGGGTCTGAGAATGGAAGGAGGCCAACCAGGGGTGCAAGCAGCCAGCAAAGCCTATTCAGGGTAACTTGGGCTTGGTTCTGAGGGAGTTCTGAGGACAGTGGTGGTCACGCCTCATAGTTGTCCCCATCGGGAGCACAGAGACTAGACTATTGCTACTCCTGGACTATGAGTCTCTGGTCAAGGACTACCCGTGGGGCACCTCCACGCTCTCTTTGTACAGGCATAACAGGTGCTGGCAGCAGGGACAGGCCTCCAGCAAGAAGATGTAGGTGCTGCTGTATAGCAAGAATGCATTCAGGGAGCAGGTGTGCGCAAAAATGCCGAAGGGACCCAAGGGGACAAAGCAGAGTTCTAATGGCATCTGCTACAGAACTTGAAAGGACAGTATCTCCAAAATCAATAGAGCTGTCCTGGCCTCCTCTGGATGTCTCTGGGAGGAAGAACAATCAGAACACTTCCCAGACTGCTGCGACCTGGTTGTGGAGTTGTGATAAGGTAAGCCTGGTGCTTCAAAGGCAGCCAGTATGTGGATCATTGAGAAAATGAAGGGGATACCAGATTGACTGGCAGACAAATGATGACAATGATGCTTGAGTGTATTCAGTCCCGAGTTCTTGTAATTCTAGTGTTTCACTATAGTTTTGATTCAGATGCTAATTGATTAACCTCTCTATACCAAGGACTGCTCTGTGGCTGAGGCTATGGATGTTAATAGAAAAGACAGAACCCTCTGCCCTCATGGGAGCTTACAGTCTGGTAGGGAAGAGTACCAATATACTTGCGAGTTAGTTGTCTCCCCCACTAGACTTTAAACGATAGATAGATAGATAGATAGATAGATAGATAGATAGATAGATAGATAGAAAGAAATGTCCCATATAGACAAGTGCTATGAAAGAAAAATGCAAATCAGAGTGAGCCTTAATGAGGAGGTTTTTTGAAATAGGACTGACTATGGAGGCCATTCTGCAAAAGGACATGCGAGCAGAAATCTGAATAAAGGGTGGGTGTGAGGTAGGCGAGGACTTAGGCAGGAGTTGAATTCCTGTCAGTCACAACCAAAAGAGTCTTGAAAATTGGCATGACTATTTTAAAAACCTCATTTTTCATGGGATTGTTTTTGAGCAGACGTACGGTGGCCTCCTTGGCTAACGGAAGCATTGTTTCTGTGTCTTGTCTTGCCAAGAAGGCTCTAAGAGAGGGCCCTCACTTTGTGCTTTGCCTAGCTGGTGAGTGCCTAACTGGTGAGGGCTGAGTGTGCAAATAGCTGTGGTTGATATGACAAGCTGAAATGTAATGGTCTAGAAGATTTTCCTTTATGGTAATTTGGATTATAACATTGGATCTTTTCTTTTTCTTTCTTAGTTCAGTCAAAAAAAAAAAAAAACTCTAGGTTTTTGAAATGTGATTATGTGCCCTTTTACAACATCAGACTTTGTATTCCAAAGGCGTGTTCTCTTTCTTTGTTTTTCATTTAAAGCAGATAACTGTAGCCCCATTCCATACCTTAGCTGCAGCCTCATAAGAGACTCTGAGCCAGACCACCTAATTGATATACACTTCTGAGTGCCTGACCCTCAGGAACTAAGATAACAGATGCCTATTATTTTAAGTTGTCAAGTTTCTGGGTACCATATTTTGCCATGTATAATATGCACTTTTTTGCCCAAAGTTTAGAGGGAAAAATAAGGATGAGTATTATACATAAGTATGATGATTGCATACCATGGATATAATAGTGAATATGATAATCCTATGTATAATGCGCACAAAAATGTGGGTGTACATTATACACAGCAAAATATGGTAGATAATTAACACATTTTCACTTATTTCATTGGCTAGAAATCAGCCACATGGCCACATGTAAGTGCAAAGGAGGCCCAGAAATGTAGTCTATTCAAGAAACAGAAAGAGAACATGGATTTTGCTAAGCAGTCAACAGACTTCCACAGTAGACAGAATAATACCAAGAGTAAAATCAAGCAGAAATATAATTGAGAGCCTAAGTTCAAACCATAGACACACTTCGCCTTTCTCTCTATCTTTGCAAAGTCCATCCATCTAAAGGGCCATCTCCTGTCCCTGCCTCCTTCCTGAAATACTCTGTGTACTTCAGGCCACATTCTTCTCTCTCTCTCTTCTGAACTCCTGCAGCATTTCTTGGCTTGATCTCTTCTGTATATAGCAATAAATGTAACTAGTTCATAGTCAAGAAGCATCATTTGATATTCAACCATGTATTTCTTTGTGATATATCTTATATCACCGTTTAGGACAATTACTTAACTTTCCATGTCTGTATATCTGGTCTTCCCAACTATACTTAAGGTCCTGGAGGGCAGAGACCAGTGGAGGTGGATGATATGTGATTTTTGACCACATTAGCTCAATAATCTGTAAAGTGATTTATTGAAACCACCAAAAGTAATCTTAATGGCAGTTGAATTTTAATAGGAATTCAGTCCCTTCCCTAGATCACTAAACATGATCACAATCATGTATTTAAAATTCTGTTCACTAAGCATTACATCATATACTCAGTGGTACCTAGCACAGCAGTAATCAATGCATATTATATGAATATAATTTTAACAGCACCTACAAATGAGAAACTTGGTTAAATTTTGTGTAAAAGATATATAATGATATTTATAAAGATGCAATTAAAATAGTTTTTAATGTAGATTTATTTTGGCATCACTTGCTCACCTGTGGTTTAGCAGTACCTAATCAACTTTAAATTTTAACGACTTCTTGGTTTTATAAAAGCACTCATCATATTGCCGGCAAATGTTATTTCACTTACTCTCATTAACAACCCCTCCCTATGATATATATTAGTCATTTCAAGTCATTGTTGAGGCTTTATGTTCACCTTCCATTTGTAGCTTGATGTTGAAAGTAATGACTCAAGGACTGGCAAGGAGATGTTGCTTTATAATAAATTTATGAAGAGTTTATCAAGCATGTGCACTGTTCTTTGTCAAGCACTTTATAGCTAAACATAGTAAGCAGAGCATTTAAAGTAACCATGCTCATGGTAGATTTTCAAAAGGATCACAGAATGCAGCTCCTTGAAAAAGCCACAAGTAAAAAAAGTCACTCTGTAATCAATTACTTCTGTCAACAAATACTATGGTGACAACTTTGATATTTTCTGTTCTTAAAAAAAAAAGCCTTATTTTCACATATGTTGATTTTTAAGACCTCTGAAATATTAGAATAATGCAAATTAGTTGAACTCATGGAATATGTAGTCTAACTGAGTGTGTAAATCCTTGAAATCAATTATTCACACTCTGTATAAATATTGATCAAGGAAACTAGAATTTATATTTTAAAATGCTGGGAATTTCAATGTGAGGGGGAAAAAAAGAATATGACTCTGAGCCTTTCCCCAAAGGCAAATGTTCTAATCTGACTCAAATCACTGGAAAAGTTAAACATACATTTCCTTTCTGCTGAATTAAATTATAGAATTGGTCTGTGTTACAGATTCCATAGAAATTGCAGTGTCTTTGAGCACCAGGTAAATGTACTGAGAGTACAAAGATCATTGATTAGAAGAAAAGGCTCTTTGTGTTACGTCTTCATGTGTTGAGATCCTAGAGTCCCTAAAGCATTATCATCAGTTAAATATGCCACACTCTGGTCTTGTAAATAAAACATGACAATCTGAAGGTCAAAAAGAGTTCTACCAGGGTGCTCTGACTGCTAAAAGTTGGATACATGATTGACACGCATCTTCTGTACAGTTGTGTCCTTTACTCTAATGAGTCATGACAATTTGATGTATGATCACATTTCACACGCCCCTTTCCAAAGCATTTTTAAAATATGACCATTGACTCTTAGCAGTTATGGCTGTTTATAAAATACTACAAGTACTACCGTATTTGTTAATTTGTCCATATCCTGTAAATTTACCATGATAGCATCACTGAAAGGTTAACAGAGATAGAAAACTGGTAAGAAATGACTACTATAAAAATATACACCATGAAAAGTTAAAGTAAAAATATTGTTATCACAAGAAACAAAAAATAGTGGACTACTTTAAAATATATTTATTTTGAAATAACACTATTATCATGGATCAGAATTGATTCAACATCAATCAAATATCAAATTATTCTTAGTTAGAAAGCATACAAATCAAAGGCACTAATAGAAGGTTTACAGAAGAAGGGATCCCCCAGACCAGTAGGGATTTATGAAGGGTTGGCTGCAGCTTCTGGGTAATGCCCTGCAATGGGTACTGGAGCAAGAAAAAACCTTTAAATGCAAAGAACCCAACTTCTTGCATTCAGTGATAACAACAAGTTGCAGCTGAGGAGACCCCATCCAATCCCTCAACCAATTTGGAAGAGACTCCTGAAGATGCTAGCTTTATAAAAGAAAGGAAGGCCTTAAGAAAAAGAAGAAAGGGGTGATACATCATGCCCCCTTAGAAATGGCCCAGAGATAGACCTAGCAATTGATCCATGACCTTGCAAGGCATCTTCATAAAAGAAAAAAAATACCATCATGGAGCTTTCTGTGACCCAATGACTTGTGGGTGATCCATGATCCTCTGTCCCAGCCCTGGATCAACCCTTTCACTGCCAGAACATCTCAGAAGCCAAGAGCTCTAGAATTTCATGAAAATAAAAATGGTTGATGCTAGGCTTTTCGATGGTGTAGACATATTTTAGAACAACGCCTGACACTTTCAAACATAATGAGGGAGCACTTAGCTATGAATTGAACTAATCATTTGACATCACCAAATTCTGTATTTACAGTTGAACAGCAATGGTTTTTACTTATGGATACTAGAAATCATTCATTGGTATATAAGAAATTAGATAAGTAAATATGATGTATACATTCTAGCCAGACCCAAGATAAAAGTAAAACTCCATATAAAAACTTAAGGGAAACACAATAAAACCTTCAAGGCATTTAATAAAGAGCTTTTTAAGAGGCAGAATATCAAGCATTGTTATATTTTTAAAATTAAGGCTATGATGATTGTATCTGTTAGCATATACCTAGAGCTGTTATTTCTCTATTCTGAAATATACTGAGCCTCCCATAGAGAACCAGTTTGCCTATATTTGCTTATTATGCCACCATGGCTGTGTTTTGTATTGTCACATCTGAGACTGAATCAGCCAACATAAAGAAGTCTTAATATGTGTCTACCAGCACTCATTTTTCTTTAAAGAATAAAATAAATATAAAAGTAACCAAATAAATGTAAAAATTAGAGGCAGAGCCATGCATCTTTATATGATTTAATATGCACTAGGGTAGAACTTAATATGCCCTTAATTCACATGTCATATATATCAGTGCTTCTCAAGCTATTATTGTCATATACCAATGACTTTATAAAATATAATTAAAAGCAATTATTAGAAAAATATTTAAAAACATACAAAATGCAAGCCTACAGATCACACAATATTATAGTAATGTCAAATTTTTATAGACATTTCTACATGCTTATTCTCAACCCCTGTACTTATCACAGACCAATAACACTTTGTAGACTGGGGATAGTTCAGGAACTGCATTTTGAGTAACCCTGGTTGGTATAAGTCACATTCACCACAAGTTCCATAGTCAAAATTATTTTTTATTTAAACTTTATGTCAAAGGTTCCTTGAAATAAAAGAGCCACTGACAGTATTATCACCCCTTTTCCATTAACCTATACAATATCTCTTATTGTGTGTTTAAAATATGACACATCATTCTGCCCTAAATAACTTCTGTGAAGTGAAAGCTGCCTTCTGCCATTTGGGTATTTACTTACACCACCACCCCCATCTTTTTCCTTAAATAATTTAAGAAAAAAAGTATTAAAAAGTATTGAATGTACTGTGCAATTTTTCTTTCAGCCTTACTTGCAGAAGTTGCATCTAATTCTTGGTGCAAATTTAGTTCTGCATGTGTTTTAATTAGTTCAGTTTGACCTCAACAGTATCTTTAAAACATTAGACTTTAAATGTGTTTAGGTGAGGTATTCTCAAATTCCCAGCCCCAAGGTAACATGTGTTACCCTGTTCTCCATCTTCAGTTTCTTACTCGGATCATCCTGCTGTCATGGAAGAGAATGTGCTGGAGACTGGATCCACCTGGGTTAGAATTTTGGATCTGCAGCACATTATTATGATGCTCCCTCTACAACCTAGACAAATTACTTAAATGCTCTGAGACACATTTTCCTCATTTGTAAAATGGAGATAATGCTTAAGTCAGGGTTCTTGGGAAGATTAAATGAGGCAAAGTAAATACAATGTCTGGCACATGTAATTGAGCACACAAATATTATTTCCCCTCCGTATCTACTTAACTATGCCTCATTTCCTCTTACCTGGCCCTGCCCTTATATTCTTGGTATTTTGCCTCTGGTGAATTTACTTGCTTCACTCTGCTAAAGAGCAGGACCAATGATCTCATTTAAAAAAATACACCTTTACTAAGTACAGAGAAAATGCTATGCTAATACTTGTAGCTTTCCACCCAGAAAAAAAATGACTCAGGGCACTAAGTGAGAAAGAAAAGAGCGTGGAAAATAGCTCTCTCAAAATATTTTTTAAATGCAGAAAAAAAAAGGAAAAGAAAAAACAATGAGTGATCATCCATCTAATGGAGCCATTTGCTTCTTTCCTTCCCATGTCACTGACAAGTATCATCACCTGAACAGCACTGTACTTTCAGGGCAGCATTTGATCCCTGTGGTATTTCTCATTCTTAATTGAAAAATATTTGTTTGTCTATTAAATATGAAGATTTCCATGATTTTTAGGAAATTCCTGTAGTTGAATTTTATGCTTTCTTGGATTTTTTGTTTCTTGTAAAAATTGATCTCTGTGATAATAACTCAGTACAAAAATGATTCCATTCATAATCATTTAATTGAAATGTGTGTTTCAGAGAATACATTTGACAAATCAAATCACATGTACTCATACTGCTTTATTGCCCATTTTAAGACACTATTTTTGCTTTGCGATCAACTGGCTAAGCCAACACTGTTGTGCTAAGCCCAGTGCAATAATTCTGTCTTGCTTTGGTGCATTCACAAGCTAAATGTATATTTTTCACTCAGTTTAATTCAATATGGCTATTAAGAGTTTAATTAACTTGAATTATAAAATTAATGCAGATAATTACTAAAAGTCTCTAACAATTTAGAAGTAAATGAAATTAAAAGTTAAAGTCTGCTCCTTGGTATTTATCCAAAGGAGTTGAAAACTTATGTCCACTGCAGAACCTGCACACATGTTTATAGCAGTTTTATTCATGAGTGCCAAAAATTGGAAGCAACTAACATGTAGGTCAATGGATAAATAAATAGTAGTGTATCCAGAAAATAAAATATTATTGAGCACTAAAAAGAAATGAGCCATCAAACTGTGAAAGGACACAAAGGAAACTTACATATATACTACTAAGTGAAAGAAGCCAATCTGAAAAGGCTGTATCGTTATATGATTTAAACTATGTGACATTCTGGAAAGGCAAAACTTATGGAGACAGTAAAAAGTTTAGTTGTTGCAGAGGACTGCAGAGGAAGGAAAAGGATGGGGTGGGGAGGGATGAATAGGAAGAGCACGGAGGATTTTTAGGACAGCGATAATACTCTGTATGATACCATAGTGATAGATACATGTCACAGTGTATTTGTCCAAACCCATGGAATATATAATGGCAAGAGTGAACCCTAATGTAAACTATAAAGTTCAGGTGATAATGATGTATCAGTATAGCTTCATAAATTATAACAAACATACACTCTGGTGGGCTTGTTTGTAATGGGGGAGGTCATGCAAGTATGGGGTCAGGGGGTATATAGGAATCTCTGTACCTTCCCCTCAATTTTGCTGTGAACTTAAAACTACTCTTAAAAAGTAAAGTCTTAATAAAAATTTAAAGTTACCCCACTTTAAACCACCTCCCCACTCACACACCCACAAACACAACACTCTCCTGCATCCATGCAAATGTCTTTCCATCCCTAAGATCCTGTATGTCTCTGCCTTTTTTTTATTGTTGTTCAACTACAGTTGTCCCTATCTTCCCCCTATCACTCTCCCCTACCCCACACACTCCCACCTCCCACACTCATGTTTCTGCCTTGTTACTCAGCTCAACATCAAACTTTAGGCATAACTTATTTATCAGCCTACCCCATTCTGCTGTCCTCCATAAAAGGTCTTGCTCTTTCTCTTTTACTTCTACTCCATGCCCCCTCAAATGCTAGAAACTGCTTGACACAAGAATTCCAACTCGGCAATAAAAAAATGAATTACTAATTTTATTGAGGTATGATTTACATATAACATATAGCTTCAGGTGTACCCCATAATGATTCCATATTTGTATGTATTTCAAAAGGATCATCACAATAAGTGTAATTAACATCTGTCACCGCACATAGTTACAGATTGTTTTTCTTGTAATGAGAACCTTTAACACACACTTTCAGCAATTTTTCAAATATGCAATACAGTATTATTAACTAGACTCACTTTCCTGTATGTTACATCCCCAGGACTTATTTTTTATAACTAGAAGCTTATATCTTTGACTCCCTTCACCCATTTAACCTACTCTCACTCCCCTGCCTCTGGCAACTGTCAATCTGTTCTCTATATCAATGAGCTTCTTATTGTTTTTAAATTCCATATGCAAGTGAGATCATACAGTATTTGTCTATCTCTGTCTGACCCATTTAACTTACAATAGAACCTAAGGTCATTCATCCATGTTGTCACAAATGGCAGGATTTCCTTCTTGTTATGGCAGAATAATATTCCATTATATACATAGACTATATCTTCTTTATCCATTCATCCATCAATGGACACTTAGGGTTTTTTTCCATATTGTGGCTATTGTAAATAATGTTGCAATGAACATGGGCGTGTTTATACTTATTTATTAAGTTAGTGTCTTTGCTTTTTTTTGGATCAATACCCAGAAGTGGAATAGCTGGATCATACGTTAGTTTTATTTTTAATTTTTAAAGGAACTTTCATACTGTTTTCCATAGTGGCTACACCAATTTACATTCCCACCAAGAGTGTACAATACTTGTAATTTCTTGTCTTTATGATAATAGCCATTCCAACAGGTGTGAGATGGTATTCTCATAATAATTTTGATTTGCATTTCCCTGATAATTTGTGATGTTAAACATTTTTATGTTTGCTTGTTGGCCATCTGTATGTCATCTTTGGAAAAATGTCTACTCAGATCTGCCCATTTTTAGTTGGATTGTTTTTTGTTGGATTGTTTGTTTTTGTTATTGAGTTATGTAAGTTCTTTATTTTGGGGGATATTATCCCTTTATCAGATATATGATTTGCAAATATTTACCACCATTCCCTAGGTTGCCTTTTCATTTTGTTGCTGGTTTCCTTTGCTACGAGAAGCTCTTTCATGTGATGTAATATCACTTGTTTATTTTTGCTTTTCTTCCTTTGCTTTTAGCATTGCATACAAGAAATCATCACAAAGACCAATGTGGAGGAGTTTACTGCCTATGATTTCTTCTAGGAATTTTATGGTTTTATGTCTTACATTCAAGTTTTTAATTCATTTTGAGTTAATTTTAGTGTATGGGGTTAGATAGTGGCCTAGTTTCATTCTTTTGCATGTGGCCGTGCAATTTTCCCAACATCATTTATTAAAGGGACTGTCCTTTCTGCATTGTATATTCTTGTCTTCTTTGTCATAAGTTAATTGGCTGCATGAGTTTATTTCAGGGCTCTTTATTCTGCTCTGTTCTGCATGGCTGTTCTTCTGCCAATACCACACTGTTTTCATTACTATAGCTTTGTGATGTAGTTTGATATTAGGGAATGTGATGCCTCCAGGTTTGTTCTTCTTTCTCAATATTGTTTTGTTGGCTATTTGGGATCTTTTGTTGTTACATACAAATTTTAGGATTGTTTGTTCTATTTCTGTGAAAAATTCCATTGAGATTTTGATAAGAATTGTATTGAATCTATTTATTGGTTTGTACAGTTTGGACATTTTATTAATTCTTCCATCCATGAGAATGGAATATCTTTTCATTATTTCTGTCTTCTTCAATTTCTTTTATTAATGTCTTGAATTACTAACATTTTATAATTTGTAAAGTTGTATTATGAGTACTTTTAATTGTATTCAAGCATGAATTCACCTGAAGACATAACACAATTTGCCAGTGAACTAGAGTTAGAGAAGAAGTCTCTTTACAAGTCTCCAGTTTAAATGACTGACTGACATTATCATTCCCTCTGTAAAACAAGGTGACCAAAGCCCATGACACTTAGAATGCCCACAGATAAGAGGCTCCCTTCCAATCTACGCACACAGCTCAGATCCCTTATTTTAAGTTATATGCTTAAAAAAGATTAGTTGGGTTTTTGTTCTCAAATCTGTTTATTTCCATTATAACTGTAGATATGTTATTTAATTTTTAATATTATGCAAACTAATGAAGTGTGAGTGCTAGGGAGGGGAAGTAAGCAGAATTGGGCAGAGGGAGAAGTTGAATAGCAATATGATGATCCGTTCAGCTTAAGTAAACTCTGAGTATGGTCAGACTTTAGGCTCAGGGAGATTTAAACCAAGGTATCCCCTAGCCAAGAAGAATATAGTGTCCTTTATGGATACAACCATCTCTTCTCATGAGCTATGCTGGCTGCTAACCAGAAAAGATGGGGAAATTGTACTTTTTAAAGACATATATGGTAACAGTCAAATCTTGTAGGAAAGGAAGTTCAACCTAGTAGACACATTTAGGTTTAGAACATCTATCCATCCCTATTTAATATTTATATTAGAGGTTCTGACTAGATTAGAAACTGTGAGTTTTCAAAAAGAAGAAATTCAACATTGCAACAAAAATCTCTAGATCTTTTTCTAAAATGATAAATTTAGGCAAGGAAAAGATCACTCCTCATTACTGATGAAAAAAGAAATATGCTTGACAATAGCTGTGGGTGGACTTGCTACTTGGTCCCCAAAGCATTCAAGGTTTAAAAAAGAAAGAATAGTCATTATTTGAATTTTTCCACAGTGGTGATGGCTATTACAGGGTGCTCTCTTTTGACCTAACAATCTAATCTATTTTATCTGCTGCTGCTGGAGGAGTTTCACTGATGACTAACATGTTTATTTAGCTAATACAATTATTCAATGTCACTACATAGAATGAGAAAGATATATTTTAATGTGAATAGTGACAAGAAAAGTAGCATCAAATGTTTCATGTGCAACAATAGGCCAGCAAAGAAAATAAGAAGGAAATAGAAATGTTGTAAGGCATCACATGTCAAGAATTATTGAGTCCCTTTACTTTTCTTCATTATGTATAGGGCCTTCAGATATTCACTTCTTGTATTCTTTCAAGGTGAAAAATAACATTTCTCCTATTTATAAATACAAAATTATGACTTTGTAAAAGTACACTATATATACAAATCATACATGAAAGGAATTATAGAGAGGTTATGAATTGACATGCTGTTGCACTGAGAAATCTTCATCCCCAAGAATAGAGAGGTTAACCTGTTTCCCCCTCACCTAATCTACAGTACCCATGCTTCTTTTATCAGAATGATCTGACCATAAGTTCTGATCAATTTCCTCCTGCAGTTCTAGAACTTACTATTAGCTTTAATTTCTCATCAGAACCATTTAAATCAAGCATCCCTAAATCTTTTCTAATGTGCATTTTTATCTGATTTTGATACAAAGGTGGATAGACATTGATTCTGAAAAGGGATACAAATTCCTAATGAAATAGAGCAATCTTGGCAGAAGCAACAATGTGTATGTTCCATATTCCTAGGTCTTCTTGGGGAGAAATAGGATGTACCAATTAAGTATGGCCACAGTAATGCTGTATGACAAACAACCATGAAATCTCAGCAGCAAACTAAAAGCATTTATTTAACCCATGAGTGGATAGGAATTCAGATGATCTAGGGTGGGCTTTGACTGAGTGGCTCTGCTGATCTCTGCTGAGCTTACTTATGCATCTGTAAGGGTGACTGAAGAGTGGATCAGTCTGGGCTTGATTTGGGTGACCTGGCTCTGCTCCACGTATCTCTCATCCTCTTCCTGGGACCAGTGGGCTAGCCTTGGCATGTGCTTGTCAAGATGTTGGCACAGATATAAGAGGGAAAACCCAGTCATGCAAGGGCACCTTTGGGTCATTTCCCATTTGTTAACATTCCTTTGGCCAAAGCTTACCACATAGCCAAAAATGTCAAGTATCAGGGAAATATAGTCCACCTCTTCAATGGGAAGAACTTCAAAGTCACCTGGAAAACTGTGTGAACACAGGAAAAAGTAAAAAACAAAACAAAACAAAAAAAAACAGGGCCATTAATTCAATCTACCACAGGGAAGGAGGTAAAGTTACTTTGTTATCAGGACTGCCACATATGATGTGCATGTGTGTCCTGCACAACACCGCCTGGCAAAAAGAGTGGTTAAGGGCTGGAATCCAGCCTATACTCTACTCCCCAAAGCTGTGCATCCTGCTATGGGGCTGTATCCTTTTTATAACAAAACCACTGCATCAGTTAGTTGAAGCCCTCTTCTAAATTCAGCATTAAATGCTCTCCAAAAAAAACCCCTACTGTATCACTGTCCACCCACTGGATGCAATTACAAACTTTCTCATCCGGTTTTTCAAATCTATGTTCCTTCTACTTCATTTATCCCCTTCTACTCCAAAACTACCCACTCCAGATATCATTTCAAACATATGCAGAATGTATTAATCTCAGTACACTAACCCAAGTTACCAAGGCATTTAACTTATCTTTAACTTACTTTTCTGTAGCTGAAATTAATTTCCACTTTTTGGTCCCCATTCAGTCAATGCTAGATAAATTCCAGTCAGTTTATCAGTGCCCCTTCACCACAGTTGTGTCAAATGCATGGGGGACTTATCCACTGTCATTTGGTCAGTGGAATATCTGGTATGCATTAATCAAGTAGCCAATGAAATGTGAGAATGATGTGTACCCATAAAATTCTCCTACGTGTGATTCTCCATGCTCATTCTGCAAATTGAAATATTGGAAACAATAAGTAAAAGATCACAAGGTGAGAAGAGGGTAAGAGCCTTGGATCCCTGAACTGTCACCTAGAATAGAGGCACATGCCAGTCAAGAATAGTCTTTGAGGATTTACATAAGAAGAAAGAAAAATATTTATTGGATTAAGCCACTGATATTGGGAGTTTATCTTTATAGTAGGTAGAATAACAAATAAATACAGATGGTTCAGACAGCAAGTTGATGGGAACTGTGATAGGATAATCAGGCTTCACCTAGAACTCACATAACTTTTGTGATCACTAACTCAAAGTGCAAATCATTGACATAGTTGTGGGGTTTTCTTCAACCATGTTAAGCTTCTCAGTGCTGATGTGGAATAAGCAGAGTCCTGTTTTGAACCCCAAGCCTCTCTGCCTCATCCTCAATAATTTTAACACCAAGATAACTATCTTTTTCTACATCACTCCTGTCATAATTCTTCTAGCCATACATAATTCTTTTACTACCCTGTGTGCCAGCTCATTTAGTAAGAGACGTGTGTCTTAGGTTGGTTTCTCTAGAAACAGAACCTGAAATGGAGACTTCTGTGCAAGTGATTTATTTACTCTCAGGAGTCAGGAAGAAAAGGGAACAGTCTAGAACAGAAAAGGTCAAGCAAAGCTGTAGTTTCAGCTGAAGTCTAACCTCAGGTTGGTCCCACCAGGAGCTCTGTAGTGTGCATGGCATCATAGAGTTGTCCCACCTTGAGGCAAGGGAGGACAGGATTTTTTACCCTCTCCCCAAAGCAGGCAGTCATTTGTTGTGGGGAGCCCTCAGGAGAAGGGCAAACTATCCCAGATAACTTCAAGGAAAGCAGCTCCAACTGACCAAGGATAATTCTTCTAAGAAGTATAAAACTATGAGCCATAGCTGCCAACTCTCACAGTATAATGCTCCAGCCCAGGAAAGAGCATCTGAGTGAAGCACCAGCTGCCTACTGTACCATTCTACCAAGAGTCATCCTCCAGTAAGAAAACTCTGCTTTTCTGTGTGTGGCCTTCTTTTTCAGAAGAAATCTAACCAAGCCACTTCTTTCCAAAACAGTTTGGCCAGCTGCCTGGTATAGCTACCCAGGGAGCCTCACTGCCAGTCCAAGGTCATATCAGACAGATGTCTACATCTTAACAAGCCACCTGGGGAAGGCTAGTGCTAAAGACCAAATCTCTGCCTACAATTAAAACAATAACATGCAGGTGTTGGGCTAAACTGTGACCACTACCACCTCATTTCAGCTGAAATAATCTGACATAGCCCTTAGCTCTATTATCTCGTTAGAAATTTTGTGAACTTGATCTGCAAAATAAAGCTGAAGGGAAGGCAATTTGCACCAATAACCTCACCAGGGTCCATGTGCTGCAATGTTTCCCATGAGGCTACCTTTTCAATCTATTTCCAGAGCAGTTCTGAATTATGGTGACAAAATTATTTTTTTGCAATGTAAAATGCTATTTTATGAAGAAATTTTGGCTCAAGGCATGCTAAAAAAGCTCTTGAAATCAAATTAACGTAGTAAATTGGGACTCCTGTCTTTTCAAGTTGATCAGAGAAGACCTACTTCCTCCCTATAATGACAAAATATTAGAAAACTCTTGTTTTCCTTGCTAATAATTTTTCAGCCCTACTTTTTAAAAATCCATCCATGTGTGGGGGCTCCACCCACAGACTGCCCCCCCATCTGCCACGGATGAACATAATGCTACCAAGACATGATTTGCTTGGGGAGGAAAGGGGCCACTCTCTCAAGGGAGAAAGGCCCCAAGTCCTTACTTCAATGCCCTTTTATTAGGTTCGTAACACACAGGGATACAGGTAAAGCTCATCAATCAATGTCAGGTGGCAAGGATCAAACAATAGATAACATTTCAAAGAAATCTGAGGGCTTAATCTGAGTCAGTGTCTGTCAGGTAAGAGGGTTGCAAAAACTTCAGGAGACATACTCATTTCCTGCCCAGACCCTTATCATATGGATGAAAGCACTCTTAGCAAAGCAGGCTTCATGGGACTTTATGAATTCTTTCTTATGCCCCATCACCCCATAACCCAACCCACTCTAGTGGGCAGAGGCCTGCACCCTCTCCCGGTCATAGATTCAGGCTTAAGTGGATTAGAGCCAGGAAGTGCTTCTCCCAGAGCTTCTCCCAGACAGAAAGGGGACTCAGGCTATGTCAAAATAGTCGGGGGTTGAGGGTCCTTTGCCCTCACTTTGATGCAGCCCCTGAGTCCTTTCTTGATGGCCTCCCACATGATTGTGTCTGGCATGGGTTGCCCCTCCTCTGAGGGGTCTTACCCATAGACTTTGACTAACCGACCAAGTGTTGGGGGCTAGAGATGGCAGAAGCAGTGCTCTTGCCAGGGAGATAAGCTTTGTTTCCTCAGTGGCTCACAGTCCAGAGGTCGCTCACTCAGCCTTAGCCACAGGGGGTGGTTATAACTCCTGAAACCAGGCAGAGCAGTTCCCAACACACCCATACAGTCTATACAATTACAGAGAACAGCTCTGTTTTCATTCAATTCTATCACCTATACATTTCTCAAATACATATATTGGGTTGGCCAAAAAGTTTAATTTTTCCCATACAATGACTCTAGTAGCATTTAGTTGTCTTCATCTTCATTGTACTATGATAGCTATCATATCAGTGTGCATTTAAAAAGTTAAGCAACAAAACAAACAAGCAAGCAAAATATAACCAAAGACATTGAAATAGAAAACAGCCTGACAGTAACCAGAGGGGAGAGGGGAGGGAACTTCAGGGGAAAAAGGGAAGGGATAAAACCGGAACAAGTATTAAGGACACATGGACAAAAACTAAGGGGGGTGGAAATGGGAGGGAGGTGGGGAGCACTGGGGGGTGGTGGACTGGGATGGGAGTAAAAGACAGAAAATTGTACTTGAATAACAATTAAAATAAAAATTTTAAAAAATGGTGAATTTTTGTACAGCCATTTTAATACTGAAGATGGAAGTAAACATGCAACATTTTGGCATATTATGCTTTGTTACTTCAAGAAAGATAAAAACACAACTGAAACACAAAGAAAAAGATTTGTGCAGTGTATAGAGAAAGTGCTGTGACTGACTGAATGTATCAAAAGTGGTTTGCAAAGTTTCTTGGTACTATTGACATTTTGGCCAAATAATTCTTTGCCATGGGGCTGTCTTATGCATTGGAAGGTGTTTAGCAGCACCCCTGGCCTCTACCCACTAGAAGCCAATAGCAGGAGATAGCCAACATACTCAAAATATCCAAATCAATAAAGTTATTGGTGAAAATAAAAATATGTCCTTTATTTTACAGAAAAAACTAAAGGGATTTTTTGGCCAACCCAATATTACACATATATACATATATACATATATAAATGAATGCAAAAAAATGAAACTGTTGGCCAAAGTTATCATTATATCTCAGGTATCTTATTCAATCTGACAAATATTTATTTATCACAATGTTTCAGGCACTGTGCTAAATGCTAAGATAGTAAAGGAAAATGTGACATGTGTCCCACCCTCAAGTTGCTCATAGATCATTGGGAGAGGTGGACCTGAATTCAAATATGTTACCATAGAACTGAGGTATATGCTTAACTGAACATTTATGTATGGGATGGTCTGGGAAAATCTCATTGATAAGGTAGCATTTTATCTCAACCTTAAAGAATGAGTATGTATTATTTGGTAACTGGAGCAGTAAAATAAATGAATGTCCCAATTTATAGAATAATCAGCAAATCCATCTTTCAAAATTCAGAGAATTATTTACACAGACAAGTTACCTCTGAAGCTTACAATATAAAATACCTAATAAAATTTTACTAACAATTACATTTAATAAGTAAAACTGGCACTTTACCACTCACTCAGGGCAAAAATTACTGGTTTAAAACATGAAACTAGAAATGTTGTTTATTTATTTATTTTTGGGTTTTTTGTCTTTTTTTCTCTTATTTTTGGCTTTATTTTGCAAAATAAGATTTAACTTCAATTTCTTTGACCATTTAATCACATTTCTCCTAAATAGAAAATATCAATACAAACTACTAAATAAATTTCACTTTAAGCTTTTGTACTTACTGTTCTCTATAGAGAAAAAAATGGTATGCTATCAATACTATAGACTTTAGCATCTTTTTTCCAATGGACATATTAATATTGTCTACTTTAGACTGTGTATTGAATTTGTCACACCATAATCAATTCAGGGATTTAGGTCATATTAAAACATTTTTAAATGCCTAATCAAAAAGCATAGGGAGTGAACATCTTTGGCATCCAAAACCAAGTCTTGCTCAGAAAAAAAGAGAAAGGTTGATATACTGTAAATAATGATAACAGAAGGAACATATTATAATTATATTAACCTTATTGTTTTTCACCAAATTATTTTTTTCAACCTATTCAACTTAATAAGCATTCACTGAACACTTACCATAAGCTATACATGGCAATGATATTTGAGATGAAAAACAATAGTTGTGTGTGCAAAATCTGAATTGTGAAACTTTGGAACAAAACCTCTGGCAATGAAAGCCTTTTTGAAAAAAGAAAGAAATGCTATCAATCAAATTGTTTGATGCATTGCTCGTGTTTTCCTTCAGCAAAGACTTTTCTTGCAGCAAAAATTTAAATTAAATAATTCTCTAGGACACAAACTGTGGGCACCCCAAGAATGGCAGGTACATTAGTGAATACAAAGAGCACTCCCACCTCAAGAGAGTCTGCTGCCTGAGTAGTTCCAGACTATGGAAGATGGATTAGGCATTTCTGACAACCATGAAATTGATGTAGCTAGAGAATGATTTAAGCGTAGAATCGCAGTCATAGTCATGGGATTTAGAGATGGAAGGAAATTCACTCATCAAGAACAGAGGTTGTTTGTCAAACACTCATCCAATTTAAATAGCTCTTCCTGTGCTGATACTGTGGGTCAGGATTAAAGCATTGAGAGAAGAATTGGCATGTTGACCCACAAACACAATGCGGGCAAGAACAGGCCACCCATTTAGGCTGAAGTTATTTCAGGGCTCCCAACCTTTAACATGCTCAGCATATGCATTCACTCTCAGACACACACAATCTTACTCTAAATCCAAAAAACACAGCCTGAAATTCCACACTTACAGAATCATTACAGTTTAAATGTTGAATTCATTCTTGAACCTAATTGAAGTAAAAAGTCCTCTGTTAAATAAAACAACCTATTTACCATATGATACAGCATTGTCATCCCTGGAGAAATGAAAACTTGTGTTTCCACAAAAACCTTTACAGGAATGTTTATAGAAACTCTATTCATAATTGCTGAGAGCTGCAAACAACCCAAACGTTCTCCAACAAGTGAATAGATGAACAGACTGTGTGGTGTATCTACACTACCCAGAAAGAAAAGGAAATAACTAACAATGCAAACAATGACATGGATAAATCTCAAAAGCATTATGCTGAGTGAAAGAAGCCACTCTCAAAGGTCACTTTCAATATGATTCCATTTGCATGACCTTCTGGAAAAGGGAAAAAATATAGGGATGGAGAACATATCTTTGATTGCCAGCATTCAGGAGTGGGAGCAGAGTTTTGTAAAGGGGCGGCCCAAGGGGTCTTTTTTTCTTTCTGAAGCAATAGAATGTTCTGTATCCTGATTGTGGTGTTGGTTACACAAACCTATACATGTGTTAAAACTCATAGAACTATATACCACAAAAATAATTTTACAATATGTCAATTTCAAAGATTTTTTTTAAAGACTGTGCATGCTAGTTTCCAAAAGACAAAAGAGATGGATATTTGGCTACAATGTGTAAGGGTAATCAGATTCTCCTCCTTCCCAAAAATGTGATATATATAAAGTGAGAGAGAAGAAAGATTAAGAAGGAATTTGAAGGCACCTGGAGGTGGATTTGCAGAGGATGTAATAGAAGCTAAAAAAAAAAAAATAAATAAGGCATGGGCAAAGGGAAGGTAAAGAGTAAAAAAAATGAAGTCTGGGAAACCATGGAGTTTTTTACATCACATTTTTGCCCAAGGAATAACTCTGAGACTCAGAACCATAATGGCACTGATTTCAAAAGTTCAGCAGATGACACTTTTTAAAGCCAATTACATAGCTCCCAATTTTTGTTCTTCAAGAAATTGAGGCTGGAAAGAAGAGAGCTGAGTAATAAGGGCAAGGGAGGAAATGAGTAAACTAAGAGTATAGAATTTGTTCCCTTTAGTACTTCCACAGTGAATATTGATTGCTTTGCCCCTGGAGTACAGGACAGGAGTGGGTTTGCTCTCCTTCAAAGGTAGTATCGAGTATCACTTGCCTAACCAAATGATGTCTTGGCATTGCTGAATGAACCATATAGATACTGGTCAATTTTCAGTCCTTGAAAGAAAATTACCCATTTATTTACTCTTTGTCAAGAGGCTGGTTTTGACAAATAATAATTGGTCTTTGACAAAGACAAATAATAATTGTCAGTCAAACAAACCTTCAGAACTTTAAGTCTCTCAGGTAAGTCATTTGCCTTTGGGAGAGAATGTTTATTCTATATCTAATTTTAATTCAGTTCTTCTCAACTGAGGACAGCTATGCCCTCCACAGGATACTTGGCAATGTCTGGAGACATTTTTGATTGTGACAACTTGGAAGGAGATGCTACTGGCATCCAGTGGGTACATACAAGTGATGCTTCTAAGCATCATACAGTGAATGCACAGGACAACCTCACAACAAAAGAATTACCCAGCCCCGAATGTCAATAGTGCCAGGATTGAAAAACCATGTTTTAATAATACTTGAAAATCTTCCATTACCTAATTTATATACCACCTTTTCCTGAAAAAACTTTTACTCATTAGAGGGTTTTTAACATATCTGTGATGTGGCTGGAGGTCTGGTTGTGTTTCTTAACTTTATAAATGAAGCTGCTGATCAGCACAGGAAGTTGTGGACTAAATGCAGTTGCTCTGACTCAAAACCAGAGGTGCTGTGAGACTGCACGCTCATCCGCATATGCTAAGTACACTTTCTACCTTTGGTACTTTTTATGGGGCAAATAAAACCCACACTGCTTTCTCAGGAACTTACAAAGATCAATCTGTGTTCTCCATGGAAACATCACCCAGCTCAGAGGAAGGCAGAACTAATGTGCCACCTCGTGAAGGGACAGTACTTCTTGTTTTAAAGGCTAATGACAGGTAAAATGATGAGCTTTTTTACGCCCCCTCAACACTTAAAAAGCATGATTCTTGTTCTTTTCAATATAATAGCCAGAAAACATGTTAATTTTCACTTGACTTTTTCAATGTAGAACGAAATATGAATAGATCCAATGAAATCACCAAGCTCCCTCTGTACTCCCTTTCTAGTCCTCATCAGCTCCCTCTCTCAAACGTGCAGCTGTGCTCAGTTAAGCAATGATGAATTCCTATTAACCTGAATGTAGACTAGCAAATTCTCTGGATAGCCCCATGACACAAGGAATAGAAGGCAAAGTAAACCCAACACATATCTCTTTCAGTGAAGGTTTAATAGGAACATTAAGTTGCCATTCATGCTCAAATGAATTCTCCCTCTATAGGCTGAACCTTCTTTCTTGTATCACAGACACTTAGGTTTTTCACATCTCTCATTTCCTGTCCCATCCAACCTCAAAGTATCAGCACAAAGGTACATTATGCCTCTGTCTTCGTTCCTTGTTCAGTTTCTTGTAAAGAAAGAAAGCAATGAATGGTGTTGAGCATAAATGGAGGCAGGTGTGCCACGCCTTGCCTTCCATCTTGTGTCTCACATTTTCAAACACCTAATAGAAAAAAATATGCAATAGCAGGGCCCAATTTGTTCCCATTTCTAAAATGCCTACAGCATTACATGGATGACTAACAGCTCTAGCCCATTTCTTCCATCTACACATTATTATGAGAGCAATACATTCACTGGGGATGACAAGGACATTTATTCAAAGACTACCTTCCCCAAAGGCCTAATTTTCTGCACAGAGACTCTCCTATAAAAGGAATAGTGTTTCAGCCTGCACTTAATAGCCACCTTACTACACTAAGCTCTACAAGCTACTTGCATTTATGTCAGAGTGAAGTTATATTGGAAGAGAATGACCACCTAAAGCACAATTCTGGCTAGAAATTTTAGTGACTGCAGATTTAGGAATGTAGGGTAGGTACTGAACATGTATTAAATCAGCAAACAGTAAGTCTACCATTCTAGGTTCTATGGCAGATCTAAAATGACCTATCTTCAAAAAGTTTAAAGTATAACTGAAAACATAAGACAAATATACAAATAAAAACACTAAAACTAAATAATTTAAGGTCACTACAGACATTCTACTTATCACACATATTACTTATTGCAAATTGTATATGATGGTGGTTAACCCTCAAATCAAAAAAAGCCCAAATTACTTTGGGAAGATTCACAGAATATGATATCATATGATATCCAGATGACATCAAACACAAATCAAGTGTGTGTTTTCTGAAGACATCAAGGTATGGCAGCCATATGTGGAGGATTTCTAGAGTAGTCCCAATTTCAAATATTTTATCATCTTGCCAGATCCGGTGCTGATTTTTAGTTCAGGCAATATGGTCACAATACGTAGAGTGAAGTGCTGAATTCTCATCAGTAAGCTGTCTCCAAGATTCACTATACTAGGAGTTTCCTAGAGAAAGTCTTCTAGAGATAAGGGGTCCCACCTTGAGTAGACAATTGTCTCAAGGAAAGAAGGTAGCACTTGCTCTTTGTGACTTTACATTTTGAGAGATGCTTCTCTCTTTTGAACCCTTGAGTCCCTGAAAGTTGACCACATTACCTAGCATAATTCTAAGGATTCTGAAAGCATGGGAAACAGAGTTCCTGCCTTTTGTAAGCAATGCACTTAATGAAAAAGCAACAACCCTGAAACACAATAAAGACATTGTTTTGGGTTTTTTTTTTTTAAGCAATGTCTATTTTTATCCTGGTCAGGCTCTGACATTTGTGCAAGGGTACATAAAATGAATTCTTATACTCCAATTAGCAACACAGCTCATGACCTGATGTTAAGCTTATAAAGAAAGTGAAAAAGAATCTGAATTTGGAGAGAAGGATGGATGCCTCAAGCCTAGTAAATATACCAAAAACAACTCAATGTGAAAGACCTTCTAGATTGCCTTCGTGAATATTTTTTTTCCTATCTCCTATTTTCTCTTGCTGAGTGGAGAGTTTTCAAAAGAACCATTGGGTCGATAATAAATTGGCAGAAAATGCTTCAAGCTGCTTGTTCTGTCAGCATGTATAGACTTTAATTCTCAAATGACTGTCTTTGGTAAACTTCCTGTTGTTATGAGTTAGGTGTATTGATGTGTGATGAATAAATTGCACCCATTGGTTATTGTCAGGAACAGAGAGTTAAATTACATGTTTAAACTGGCATTCTTTTCTTAAATCTTATTGCTAAATGAAGCATGAGTGATATGACTGTGAAAGTCCTTCCTGACTCAGAGCAAAGTAAAATAAAAAGCAGTTGCTAGATTAGTGATCCGTATGGAATAGGAAGAAAAATCCCCAACAACCCACCAGTATGAGAAGGACTCCTGGAGATCCTTTTCTCTCACAGCCATTTCTCCTGCCTTCTCCTCTATCACATGAAAGCTAAGACGTCTGTGTAAGACCAATAATTAAAGGTGTGTGCTCCACTTGAGGGAAAGATTAAGAATTAACTGATTTATAAAGTTAAAAATAAATAACTGAAGCATATGCAGTCTGGGCATCATTCACAATTCTTCGTACTTTTGATGGGGCAAA
>PVKM010005795.1:0-46628 GCA_004027735.1 Carollia perspicillata | reverse complement strand
ATGAATGACAGGAAAAATAACCAGTTATAAACTGGTTTTTCTCACGCATGTGGAAATTCTTTTGCTCAGTCTAACCCACTACTGGTTGTGATTGGACAGAATTATGAAGAGCGGTATAATTGTCTAATTAGAAGCGGGAGCGAGAAATAGCGCAGCCAATAGGAAAATTCCCAGTAGTGGGGCGGGGATTAGGCCTTCTCCTCGGCGGCAGAGGAGACTCGGGGGCCATTTTGTGAAGAGACGAAGGCCGAGCGGTTGTGGCCGCGTTTCTGACCTCCATCAGCAATCGTCTCTTCGGCGTAGTACCCGGGAGTAGGAGATTCAGAATCGAATCTCTTCTCCCTTCTCCCTCCGGGTAAGTGGGGGAGACGGAAGCAGGGGAGACGGCCTGGATTTCTTGGGGGCGCTAGGGGCTGTTCAGGGAAGACGAGGGAACCTTCCCCTCGGTAATCAGGCCTCCATTTATTCTATTTTGCAGTAGGGGATTAGGTCTTCAGCGGGAGACAGTTTTGTAGGCCTCAGCCCTTGTGTAGAGTTAACCTAGTGTCCTCTAGGCCACCACCAGCAGGGGAAATGCCATTTTTTTCGTTCTCTATGTTAACGGTTGCTTTCCTTTCGTGTTCTACGGCCATGAGGACTCGAGAGAGATCACGAAAGGGAAGATCGAGATGCTGGTTAATGCGGTTGAAATTCACATAGGGCTGATGCCAATTTAAAAATTGGGCGGGGTTTGGGGAAAGAATTAGCGAGTAGACGTTGCACCGCAAGCCTCTAAATTATGGAGCGTACTGCGGGGCATAATAATAATATTATAACAATAGATTTAGGTATTTTACTGATGAATTTTTATTTTACTTTTCTCTCTGAGAAACTGATGGGGCTAGAAGTTATTTTCAATTATTTTTTTCAAAAGATTATGATCTCATTTCTATATTAACAGTAATAATTAAAGCTGACTTTTTATCTGCAGGTTACAAATCACTTGAAACATAAGTTAGTGGAACTTTGCTTGAGGTAGGTATTACTATCTTTCTTAAGACAGAAACTGAGGCATAAGATTGTTGGTTGCCAAGGTCGTGTTAAATCAGGAGCAGAACTAGTAAGGACTGTGACCACTAAGTTAGTAGTTTTACCCAGCTATTGGTATACTAGGCACTGAAAGTACTGTATTTGAATCTTTACAAGAACCTAATTACAGCAACCGCTGGCAGCGACTGGAAATTCCCAAATTGCACTTTGGGAAAATATTTACCAGAATTGTGTTTATTAGTATAAGGTCCTAAGATGATAAGCTTAAAGTTTAATTTTCAGGATATTTTGGCGTTAATTTTCCAAACTAACTGGCAAGATTCATAACTGTACTATTAATTAAGCAAGTACCATAGTGCCTACTGTTTGCTAAGTCCTGAAATGCACTAAAATTTTTTGCTAAGTTTATCAAAATTACAGGGTTTATTAAGTAGTATTACATTCCCTTATCCAAGAAATTGCTTTTTTTTAATCGTTGGATAAGATTGAGTTATTCTAATTTTCGTGTCTTAATTTCACAAGTAATGTTATTTAAGCACAGTGTAAACCAATACTGCAAAGTAAATTCACCCTTTAAAAACAACTTGATAAGAAATAAAAGTACTTTTTTTCTAGATACCCATGCATTTGTTGATTCTTTACCTTGTAGATAATGTAGTAGGGATCAAAATCATTTTTTTAAGCCTCAACATGTATATTATTGCATGGGCTTAAAACTAAAGTTTATTACTGAAGAATTGTTAGAAATGAGATAAGGGCAGTGATTGCTTAATTTAGGTAATTGTTTACCTAATAAAAATAATGTTCACAAATAAAGAGTACTATCAGGAATTAATATTTAAGAGCAGTTATTGATGAGATGAAATGAATTGAAGGGTACTTGCCTTGCTTGAGGTGTTATATTGGCATGTACCAAGGTAACAACAATTCCTTTAAGTTAATGTCCACCTGGAATGATTTGGCCACAGACTTAATATCTGAAACAATCTAGGTGTTTTCAAGTAGGTACGCATTAGCAACATTTACATGTTGGATCTAGAGGAAGGGTTTAAGAAGGATGACTAAATTACAGGTCTTCTGACCTTTCTGATGCCATGGGAATGCTTGGTGGTGTTTCCTATTCCTTCTGCAGAGAATTCAAACATACCGTATATTTGTAATTGGGTCTCTAGAGGGTTTCAGATAGCGTGCAACCTTGTTGTGGATGGAACTGTTAGAAACAATCAAGGGATAAATTCCAAAATAATAACGATTATTCTAATCATAAAGATTATTTTAGCGGGTGAAATTGTGAGATGTTAACTGGGGAGTGTAACAGTTGATGATGGAGTCTTGAGCTAGCAGTTAAGAGAACTGGATTTTAATCCTCCCCTGCTGATTATCTGTCGGGCAAATGAGTTAAACTTTTTTTTGGATTTCAGAGATGGATAGATAGATGTACCTGACACAAATGAGTTACAGGCATAAGAAATTAAAATAGAAATCCAAGCAATTTCTTTTTTAATTTCTGGTTTCTATAGCTCATTTCTTGCCAGAAGGCTGGAAAAGATACGAAGTAATTTTGCTATTAAAGGCAGTTTTTGTATGTCATTAATTAATATTAACTGCCTTTAATAAAGGTATTTGTCTTTAATTTTATTAGTAGCTGTCTTTGGGACAACTTTATAAGCGTTCCTACATAATGTGTATATGCATTCATTCTCAATGAGATCAGGGAAGATTACGGTTTTGTACGTAATTGAATTTGCTAGAGAATTGGATTGGTGAGAACCAGAACTACTAGATACACAACTGCATATATTCTTTTAGACTGGAAATTTGGGGGCTATATAAAGAGGAAAAGGATTACTATTGGTGTATTTACCATGATAGGTTATAATTTTCTTGGATTTATGTTAATAGTATCAGGAACATGTACAAAGCCTTGGTGCCCGAACCTGCTGTCAGTACACTGGGAGGATAAGGCACTTTGTTTATAAAGAATTGGTCTTTAGGTTAATAGAGGTTCCTCGTTGAAGTCTTTGCAGGTCTTAAACATGAGCTGACATCAGAATCAGCAAGAGGGCTAGTTAAAATATTCGAGGCTCTTTAGCCCCAGCGTTTCTAATTAAGTCAGTCTGGAGCGAGCCCTGAGAATTTTCATTTATAATAAGTGCCATGTGATACTAGTTGGCAGACTTCCCTTTGAGAACACCCCTTTAGAAAAGGATCTAAACCTCCCCAGAGGATTTTTCAAAGTACAGTATAACTTAGTTATACTGCTCTTTACAAAGTACTTGAATTATGAGCTAAAGCAGTCCATCCCCCCACCCCCATTCTCGCCCAAGGATACGTTTTTAATATATTTTTAGAGCGACAGGAAGGGGGAGAGAGAAATATCAATTGGTTGCCTCCCATATGCACCCCAGGGATCAAACCCAAAAGCTAGGTGTGTGCCCTGACTGGGAACTATACATGCAATCTGTAGGTACAAGGCATGATGCTCCAAACAGCTGAGCTATCTGGCCAGAGCAAGTAGTTGGGTGTTGATTTTTTTGTTTGTTTTGTTTTTGTAATGAGTGATAGCTCATCAGTTTATCATAACATCTTGGGGGACATGTTCTTGACTTTGAAAGATGTCAAAATTTTTTACTATTAACTGCTTTTTAAGTTTATGTCTTGTGACACATGGGCAAAGGATTTGTTTGTGGATGAGCCAGAGTGAGTTTACATATTACGAAAATTTTAAGTACCTGGTTCAGGCTATGACTCCAAGAAAGACCATGGACTAGACATTCTAAACACTAACTTGAAGGAGTTAACATTCAAAAGAATGAACATTTTTCTACAACTTTTTCTATAGTTTATACATTTCCAACTTAACTAACACATTAATCCAAGTGTAAAAGTAACTTACATGTCATGTCTAAACTGGTCTGCTTTAAAAAAATGTATGGTTAAAATTTTAGAGTTATAGTACCTATTCCATTTCTGTAGTTATGATACATAGTTGACTCATGGAACACTTTTAACTCTGTTTAAATTTTTTAAAAAATTTTTATTAGGGAAGGAGAGAGAGGGAGAGAAACATTGATGATCTTTTGTCTCTTGTACACGGCCTGAACAGGGACCATCCCCTGACCAAGGACCAAACCCACAACCTAGGCACATGCCCTGACTGGGAATCAAACCAGTAACCTTTCACTTGGCGGGACAACACCCAACCAACTGAGCCAGTCAGGTTTCAGCTTAAAATTTTTAGTTTATTGACATTTGGAGATGAGAAGAAAACCTCCTGGCTGACTATTGAAATGTGAGTGCAGGTAGTTTATTCTTATTTACTCAAAGGCCTACAGTCTAACTATATAAATCTTGTTTTCACTGATGACATGGCCAGTCTGTCATGAATGTTGTCTTATAATTCATTCTTGGAATTCGCTACATATACTAGTCTATAATAGTGGTACCACAGAAACAAGAAATTTCTTAATGAGCATAGTTTATTTTTCAAATGTTTTATGACATTAAATATTTAGTAGCCATAAAGTTTTTTTTCCCCTTCATCTCTGGTTTTTCATTCTCTCAGTGAGTGGGATATTGTGCTCCTTGTTTAAAGCATCTTGTTACTGTAGAGCCTATCAGGTGTTGTGGCTTGTTCACTGATTGGATTTGAGACTAGATGGTATCTTACACATCTTCCTGGTAGGCCATTTTCCTTCAGTCTGTATTGTAGGGAGAACCACATGGACTTTTAAAAACCTATGAATTTGCTTACCTTCATTAATCTTGATAAGCTCACTTCTTTATTTCTGTTGGCCTGGTTTTTCTATATTTCCCTTGCCCAAACTCAGATCAAGATGAATGTTTGAACTAAGACCTTATATGAGACCCTTAAGGGAATACATGCGCATAATTTAATTTTAGCTACCTCCTTACTGATTTTGGAGACAGTCCCTGGTAGAAGTGATTCTATAGAAGCTCCCCCCATCCAGTGAATGTCATGCTTTACCAAAATGTGTTAGATGCAGTCAGTGGACAGATATTTCTGTCTTGGGGTTTAGGGCACAACATTTCTGAGGAACTCTGACTCAATCTGTCCCTTCTCCTTTCACAGGGCAGCAAGGCGAACCCCATCCCTACTCACTGGAGCTCAGCTTTGATTTTTAACCTCCCTACCCCACCCTTCCAGAACACACACATTCCCATTCCAAACTGATTTTATTAAAAAAACAAAAAACCATTTTAAACATAATGATGCAACTTGGTGTGCACTACGGCAAATTTACAGGTGTTTTTTTTTAATTGTTTCCAAAAACGGGACTTGGATTTAAGATGTAATTTTTAAAATTTCTATTTCTATTTTTCTGCAGCAGTTGGGTTAGAGGAGGAGTCTTTTAGCCTCTCATAAACTGACCTCTCTACTTCCTCGTGTATTTTTAAGATTGATTTATGATGTGGAAAGGGCTTTGCTTGTCTGCTACTGAGAACTTTACCCTTGCGGTTTTTGTGGAAACTGCTTTTGGAAAGAGAAAAGAAATGAACTTTACTGACTTGACATTTTTGCACCTCCCGTTTTTCTAATCTGGGCTATTTTTATTTTTGTTTTTTTACAGTGAGATTTTTTTGATCTTCAGCTACAGTAAGTTATTCCAATTTTTTTTTAACATTTTTCCTGACTTTCCGCTGATTTCCTTTTTATTGTTGTTACTAGTTACTATTATTTATTATTATTATTATACTTATGATGGTGATGATGATGATGATAATGACTGATGATTTTTAACCCAATTAAAATCCAGTTTTTCTGAATGTTCATAAGAATTTCTCCGGCCTCCTAATGACTTTGGAGTTTTGCATCTTGGGAGAGAAAGTGAAGGCATTAGCATTTTTAAATGGATTGATCACGTAAACCTTTTCTCTCCCAACCCCACCCTTGCCCTCATCCCCTCCCCCACGCTCGAAAGAATTTTACTGGCTGTTTAAGTCTGTGATCTTATTTTTCCTGATCTTTAACTTAACTGTTTTAGAGCATCTCTGGACGTCTGTATTTTTAATTTTTTTATTTTTGTTTTTTTTTATTTTTAATCTTTCATTTGTTAAATTTTTAAACTGTGCTTCGATAAAATGTGTGTGGTACTACTTAACACCTATGAAGGTGATGGCATTTTCCCAGAAAGCCATCTTCCTCCTGTTTCCCTTGAAATCCCATCCTGATTTTCCTGTACACTACCCCTCACAAACCACAAGCTGCAGCAACATGGATGCCCAGCCTGGAGCAGCAGCAGCCAGGATGACCTGGAGCCAGGGGGGCCTTCGGAACAGATGCACACCCTTCCTGGGTGATGGTAAGAGGTGTGAGGTCCACTGGTTTCATTGTGAAGACTGGGAAATACACCAGTGTAAGTTTAGTTGAGGTGTAGGTGATAGCTTCTGGGAATGTTGGGGTTAAACCCTTTGTGTGTTTTTGTGTATCTCAAGACATGTTTCCTAGGGAGGCCACTACAGTTTTTTGTAAACTAAGGGAATTACGAGTATCTAGGTAACTTGGGCTGATTGAGAATTTTTGATAATTGAAAAAAGCAGCTGCAGTTTACATATACTTAATGAAATAGCTTGTTTTAATGATTAGCAACAAAGTGGTTCTTTAATGTCTTACTATTGCAAATTAATAAAATTTTCTGTCATTTAAAGTATTTTTTGGGTTTGTGAAAACAGTTTTGGATTGTACCCTATTGAGACTACTTATTAAAATTTAAATTAACATGAATCAAATCACAAGCTTGCTGTAATATTAAAATGCTGTCTCACTGGAAGGTTTTTAAAAAAGAAAAGGATAGGAAGGCTTTTTAACCTCACAAAGCAGGAAAATGTCTTTAATCTTAAATCTAGGAAGATCTAGGGTTGACCTCTTTTAGTAATGACTTGTGGCCTAGCTAGATACTGGGCAGTAAAGTGTGTTCCTGAGGGTGATAGGAAGGAGTGAATTTGGTCTCTTCACAGGAGTAATGTAGAGATTAGTAAGGATGTGGATAGCCAGAGTTAAGAATTTTTGTAACCTGTAGTATTTTACTGACAACAGGAATATTTTGATAACTCTTTAATAGATTTTGAGCTGGGGCAGAATGATTTTTAAAGGCACATTCAGTGCTGTGGTACTAGAATCACGTACTTCCCTTACTCATACTGAAATGGTAAAATCTGGTTAAAGTGAACACTGAAGGCAGCCTTAAAGGAAGACAGAATGGAGAAAAAAAGTTAGGTAAAATTTCCTGAGGTTGTCTGGAAAAGGAATGGAAATTTATCTTTTAGTAGGAACAAGTTTTATTAATGTTCTCTATTCTGTGAAATCTATTCAGCTGTTCTCGTTTATTGTGTGGCTGCTGTCACTATGTGTGTAGTTTTATTCCTTTGTAATTCTACCAGTGCATTATTTTTAGGTCATGTTCTGGTTTTAGAGAAACAAAAGGTGTAATAGTCTCAGGGACTCAGTCCTAGGGAGGGAGACAAATGAATGAGATTTGTCATGTACTTAGAAGTAAGTACAGAACCTATAGAAACATGCAAAAATGGGTACCTAATTATTAAAGAGGTCAGGAAACAGTAAGAGAAAGGGAGCTAAAATGAGTTTTAGAGAAGGCCAGGTTATGAATGTTTTGATGTCATGCCAAGGAGTTTCTATTTTATCCAGGAACCAGTGGTGAACTATTGAAAGATTCTAAACTGGGGAGTGACATTAGATATTTCAGTGTGGAAATGGCTTAGAGGAGAGTGAGATTGGAAGTAGGTGATGAATAAGGAAGATATAAACTACAAGGAAGAATAATGATCCCAAAAGCAATGGTATTTGGATTAGAGAGGATGGGTAACTCAGGAGGATCCTGGTGGTGGGTATGATAGGAAGAGTGGGGGATTTGGCTTGATGGCTAGGGTTCGAGCTTCTGGGATGAGAATAGTTGTTAGGTAAACAAAAGGGTTAGGGTTAAGAGTAGGAGAAAGCTGTTTAAACATTGATTATTTGAGATGCTCGTGGACACTCAAGTAGAGATGTTCTATTCATTAAACATTTGAGTGCTTATTAAAATCACTAGGCATATAGAGATGACCAAAACATGGTCATCTACAGAGGGCAGGAGATGCCCTCCTGCCCTCTTTGGTATTACAGACCATTGAGGAGAGAAATACAGCGAACAAATAGCACTTTCATATCTACTGTATTTTGCCATGTATAACACGCACCTGTGTATAACACACCCACATTTTGGTATGCATTATACACAGGATTATTATACCCACGTATAGTGTACGTCCTTATTTTTTCCTCAAAAAATTGGGCAAAAAGTGTGCATTGTACACAGCAAAATGCGGGTAGTTCCATGAAATGAAAGAACAGGGTGAAATGATGGTGGGGGGGACCAAATTTACAATGTAGAGGGTATGAGTTTTCCACCAGTGAAGAGACCTTAATGGCACTTGATGGAAAAATTGAGATCTGTAAATGGATTACCATATCTGAAAGCATATAATGAGGGAAACAATTAAGCATTACAGCAAGAAACACAATGGAGAATAGTTGCTAAAAATGCATAAGATAATACCAGGCATAATGTACAGGTTCTAGTCAGGTCCTGTTTAAGATCCAGATTATCGGTTGAAGGACTTGGGAGAGTGGAGAGATCTGACATCTTTGGAATTTCCTTCTGGCTGTTTTCTAGAGAATGTTAGTAATAAGGACAAAAGACAAGTATTACAGTAAGTTAGAACACCTATTGGAGTGGTTGATTGCTTGAAGAAAGTGATCCTAGGCCTGAGGTTACTTGCCCTTATTTTTCAAATAGTTTTCTTTGTATTAATGAGCGAACATAATTTGTTTGAAGAGGATAGGTTGGTCAGGCTGTAGGACATTATTGATTATCTCTCTGTTAGGGGTGTCAAACTCGTTTTCACCGGGGGCCACATCAGCCTTGAGGTTGCCTTCAAAGGGTCGAATATAGAGCTCCTTGCCCCTAGTTAAGGAGTAGTTACACTTATACAGTCCTAAAATTATTTTGGCCTTTTGAAGGTAACTGTGATGCTGTTGTGGCCCCCACCCCCTCTGTGAAAATGAGTTTGACATACCTGCTCTTAACTTCTGTTGGATCAGGCATGGTATAATTGCTTCCCAATAGAAAGGAAAAATGGAGTAGAACTTGAAATCCTTCCTTTTGGATGTAATAATTTGGACATTTTACCATGTGTTAACTTAATCCGCATAACCTTATGTAAGTAATATTCACATTTTGGAGATGTGAATGTTGAAGCGCAGAATTTAAATTATATGATAAATGGTAAAGCATGGGTTCAGCCCAGACAGTTAAGCCTGGAGATTTCAACTTTTAATCATACTAGATTGACTACTTTACATATGAAGTATTCAGTGCCCCAGAAAAAGAAACTGCTTTGGACTTTTAAAAAAATCTTTAAAGGGTTTTAAACTAAATATTGTTGTATATTTTAATTCACAACACTTTAAATGAAGTGACAGAGGTGATAAATTATTGAGGTTAGTAGGTGTAACTTTGTGTTATAATTTTATAGAATTTTTGGATGTGACAGCATTCTTTTAGGGAAGTAAATGTATCTAAAAATTTCTTCAGTTAATTGTATTTATGGGTTTTTGCAACAACCCCAGAGGGATGTTGCTAAATCCAGTGGTTATTTTTTAATGCTCATCACACTTGACCTGTTTGTGTGACTTAACTAGTCAAGGCACTTTCCTCCTTGAAACATTTTTTACCTTCAGCTTTTTCTTCTGTTCCTTCTCCCACTTGGAGTTCCTTCTGTGGTTCAGTACTTCCACTTCTCTTTTTTGTTCACACTCCTTGGGTCATTTCATTCAGTCACATAATTTCACATGCCACCTGTAAGTTGATGATCCCCGTACTGTTTTCACCAGCTTGGATTTCTCTTTTGAATAACGCACCCACCTATCTAGTTACCTATCCAGTCAAACTCTTGAATGTTAAGTATATTAACTTAAAAGTCCAAAACTGGGTCTCCTGCTCTTCTTCCCTCAGACCAATTTCTTCTGCGTTGTTACCCAGTTCAGTTCATGAAACTGCAGTTTTCATGTCATTTAGGCCAGACTTTGGTTAGCCTTCACTTTTTTTTTTTTGGTCTAATACCTCATCTTTGGCCTTGTAGAAAATCTTGTCAGCTTTTTCTTTAAAATATAACAGATTTACCACCTAGACTGCCATTGCTTGTTCCATTTTCAAGCCACCATTGTCTTTTGTGCATTGTTGCAGATTTGTTTCTTTTGTCCCTCCCCACCAGTGAAGAGCAGTCCTGTTAAAATGGAATGCTTGAAGTTATGTAAATAATGTCTAATCACTGTATACTTGAAACTAATTAATATTGGATGTCAGCTGTGTTTGCGGGGGAAATAGGGAAAAGGGTATTACTTGTAAAATGTAATACCTGAAAGAGTTTCTGCTTGAAACTCATGTAATAGCTGCCTATTAGTAAAAATTAGCCTTAAAGTAAAAATTTTTATTGTGATTTACAAGACACCCTACGAGATCTGTTGTGCCCCTCCTCCCTTACTAATAGTATTTTTTGCTCCAGCCACACTGGCCTTTTACTGTATCTTGAGCACGCTAGATGTTCTTATCTCAAAGCCTTGACTTGGGATTTTTTCCCCCAGACCTTCATAAGGTTAGGTTCCCCAATTTTAAGTTCTTATTCAAAAGCTATTGTTGATATCCTGAAGCCTTTCAAGGTTGGCCCTCCCCTTAAATACACTGGCTCGTTGTGGTTTTTTTTTTTTTAGATTTTGTTTTTTTGTTTTTAGAGAGATGGGTAGGGAGGGAGAAAGAGGAAGAGAAACATTGGCCTGCAACCCAGGCATGTACCCTGACTAGGAACCTAACCCAACAACCTTTCGGTTTCCAGGCCTGCTTTCAGTCCACTGAGCCAAACCAACCAGAGCTATACTAGCTCGTTTAATCGATCACCTGTTATAGAACTTCATTTTCTACTATGTAAAGGCATAGAGCAATATCTGGAAAGATAAATGGGAAACAACATTGATTACCTCTGGGCAAGGGGAAGGACTTAGGAAGGTGGAAGGAAACTTGCTTTGTATGCTTAAAGACTGATGATATAATGAGCAACACAGTGTTATTTTGCTTCTAATTTAAAAACTTGTAGAAATATTTCAATTATTTTAGTACTCTGGGTAGAAATAGTATAACTGCAGGCTCTGTCATAGGGTTTAATAGCAGTGTTTAAAAATAACAGCCTTAAACGAGGTTTGGCTGTGATGAAATGAGTTCACATTTGAGGACATAGGCTGCTGTGTTACACGTGATGGGGCCGTAATCAAAATTTGGATGAACTTTTATCATTTTTTAAAAAATTACATTTGCCAGTAAGAATGCATAGCTATTTCTAAGAGATAGCCATAATAGATCAGAAGGACATCTGACTTTTTCCTTCCTACCTAATCTAATTTCCAATTTCACCAGTCAGAAATGTTCTTCATTTTCCCATTTAGATTAATTTATGGCTTTTGAGTCGATTTTAGAAATGAAATACTATAACTTTGGGAGTTAATGGAATCAGTCTTCGGCTTTTCTGACTAGTTCGGAATAAAATTTAGGAATAGGTTAGTGGAGTACATGTTAAATGGAATTTTTTCTACTCCCCTTACTAAAATTCTGTATTCTGCAAATGATACAATATTCATAATGCACTATCATTCCTTGTATTAATGCAGTGCTTTAAGCATAGTCATCTTCATGTATTTTTTAATTTTGGTATTAACTTTAAAAACTTTATGGCTAAAATCAGGGTGGGAAAGTATGTCTTCCAAAGGAAAATTTTCCCATTTTCCTTGAAAGTGTGTTGGCTTCTTAAATTGGAATTATGTGTTTATTTGTGCTTTAAGTTGTAGTTTTATAAAAGGAAGACTAATCAAGTGACTATGTATGATGTGGGGTTTTAAGAGAAAGTACCCACCTTTATTTTTACCTTTACATTAAGCATACATGCTCATATAACATTTACAAAATGCAAACCAGCCACATAAAAGGGACATATTTCAACCAGCTAAAAATAGAAGTAGTGGGGTTTTTGCATATATAGACTTTTTTAAAAAACCATGTCATACAAAGTAGCACTTTTTTTACTTAACATGAATATAATAACCTAAGATCTCCTAAAATTTTAATAGCTACATAGTATCATGTTGCCTACTTGCACAATACTTTACTTAATTAAAAGTCTATTGTTGAGTCCTTATAGTTTCCCACAATATTTCCCTTTTTAAACAGTTTCATAAACAATTGTACAGTCTTAAAATGAAATTTTCTAAATACTGTTATTGTAATTAATCCCCAGAGATGTCATTGTTCAAGGGCATGCATGTTTTAAAAACTTTTCAGTCTAGGTTGCTTTCTGAAAAGGTAATAAGTTTATCTATTTACTGGCAGTGTGACTACTAATACATATTTTTTTAAGTTGAGGGGAATAAACTTTATTTTTTAGTTTTTATCCTCACCCTAGGACATGCTCTCACTGAGTTTAGAGAGAGGGTAAAGGAGAGAGAGGAAGAGAAACACTGGAGTGAGAGAAACATTGGTTTCTCTCCTACATGCCATGGGAATAAAACCCATGACCCTTTGGTTTATGGTATGGCACTCTGATGACCAACTGAGCCGTACAGCCAGGGCATTGACTACTAATAATTAATTTCTACTTTTGTGGATTACCTGGCTCTTTTGCTTATATTTCAGGGTTGGACACAATTTCAGTGTCAGTAGTGTTCGATAAGTACAAATTAAGTATAAGAATGTTTTGTAGGTAACAGATTTGCTAAGTGAAAAATTGCTGCCAGGTTGAGTATATTTTCATGGGTAGTTTGAGATTCACATTTAATTTTTATTCTCAGATATGTGTGTGCATGTTTGGTGCTATCTTATTTTATTGTGAAAAATTCCCAAACATAAACAAAAGAGAATTTTTCATTCTTTTTTAAAAAATATTTTATTTCTTTTTTTTTTTTTATTTTTAGAGAGAGGGGAAGGGAAGGAGAAAGGGAGAGAAACATCAATGTGTGGTTGCCTCTCACATGGCCCCCACTGGGGACCTGGCCCACAACCCCAGCATGTGCCCTGACTGGGAATCGAACTGCGACCATTTGGTTCACAGCTGGTGCTCAATCCACTGAGCTACACCGGCCAGGGCAGAATTTTTCATTCTTTAACAAGCCCTCGGTAACCTTGTTTCATCTATACGTGCATCTACCCCCTCACATTTTGAAGTAAATCCCTCATCTGTTTCATCAGTATTTCAGTATGTGTTTTTAAAAGATAAGGGCTTAAAAACATAACCACAATCATCATTTCACACCAGAAAACTCCCAACATTTAATAAATATATTGTAAACCTAAAGTATTATTTTGAGGACTGAGTAAGGCATTCCCAATTGTGTTTTATTTCAGCAGGAATGGTAATAGGGATAATGATGGTTTTTTGATTACATGTTTTTTACTTAGTCTTTCCTGGAATTTGGGGAGTTTTGTTTACTAGAGATAAGTTTTTAAACAATTGAGAAAGAATCCCTGGCCAGGTAGCTCAGTTACAGTATTGTTTGATATGCCAAGGTTGAGGGTTTAATCTCCGGGCAGGGCACATATATAAGAAGCAACCAATGAATGAATAAATAAGTGGAACAAAAATTGTTATTTCTTCTAAATTCGGTTTTTAAAAAGTGAGAGAATTTTGGCACTGTTGTCTTCATATTGGTAGATAAAAATCAAGTTCAGGATAACAACAGATAGGATTCTGGTAGGTACGCATTTTACTAGTAAATTCACAAGTTCAGAATATAATCAATCAGTCATATGTTTTGGCTGCTTAGGTTTGAGCGATGGAAAAAAATACAGTAGTTTAAGTTAGATTTACTTTTTAATTTGTTTTCATTTTAGAGAGCAGGGAAAGACAGGGAGAGAACATTGATCAGCTAGCTGCCTCTCACAGGCCTCCTGTCAGGGGCCTGCCACACACCTAGACATGTGCCCTGACTAGGAATTGAACCAGTGACCTTTTGATTTGTAATACAGTGCCCATCCCACTGAGCCACTCTAATCAGGGCTGGATTTACTTTTTAAAGTTATTTACTTGTAAAAAAATTTCTTGTAAAGAATTTATGTTTTTAGAGAGAGGGAAAGGGAAGGAGAAAAGACATTGACAAACATTGATTGGTTGTCTCTCATGCACCGTGACTAGGATTCAAACTGGAGACCTTTGGCTTTGCAGGACAATGCCCAACCAACTAGGGCAAACTGGTCAGGGCTCCTTATAAAATTTTTTGCTGCTCTGGTCCAAAATTTGTTTGTATTTTTTTAAAGATTTATTTATTTTTTAGAGAGAGGGAGAAACATCAATATGTGGTTGCCTCTCGTGCACCCCCCACCTGGGACCCACCTCACAACCCAGGCATGTGCCCCAACTGGGGACCAAACTATGGACCCCTTGATTCATAGGCACTGATCCCAGCGGGGGCACTGGTCCAAAATCTTTTATTCACAATTATGAAATTTAAAAATACATGGCAACAAAGTTTTTCATTAGTTTAATGGATGGGGTGGCCAAACCTGACCTCAGTTGACTTGAGATTGTTTACATTTTAGTGACTATGCATATCTATTATGGAAATAATAATGTAAATGCTTGGTTTGATAGCTGGGTGCTTCCCCAATCCCATTTGGATGTTACATAGCAAAAAAGCATAATATCACCTTTGTAATACATGAAAAAATCCTGATTTTTCTGAACATGTCTCCAAGGCACCATGGTAGACTGGAAAAATATACATTATTGGAGCTGAATACTCAGTTTAAAGGAGTTTACTGATACAATTGAAGCTTTCTACAAAATGTTAAGGAAATGGATGTGTTGTGAATAAGTATGGTTTGTGGTCCATCAGCAGCATCATCATCATCACCACCACCACCACCACCACCTGGAAACTTCATAGAAATAAATAATTTCATCCTTCAGCCTGGAATTATTATGGACACGTTTAAAGAGAAGCACTGGTCTATGCCACTTGGCTCCTTTTTTTTTATTGATTACTTAGGAATTAGAAATTTTGGTGGACTTACTGGCAAGAATGTTTTTAATGTTTGAGGGAGGGGATTATGAGGATCAGAGTGTAGCCACATTTTGTGTAAATTTTAAATAATATTGTACAATATAAAAAGACCATTTTATATGCAAAATTTGAACTAATTACTTTCCCCAAATTACAGGTAGAATTAAGAATTCAGTAATTTCAAACAGGCAGACTGGATAAATGGTGATAACATTCAAGCTACTAATTGGGAATACATGCCATGTTGAAATATGTATATTTTGAATGTTGTGTGCTCTTTGGCAAATCATATACAGTAACTGGTAAAATGTGATGATTTACCATTTCTTGGTGATAAATGATAGCTGGAAAGATTCACATTTGAAAAATAATCTTGCAGTTCAAGTTGTAGCTGTGACTGTAACAGTTATGACCATTTTCCCTTTTCCCCAAGTATTTAAAGAAAATTATCTAAACATAGAGAACAGTATAATGAATTCCTATGTACCTTCCACCTAAATTGCCATATTTGCTCCCCCCCCCAGCTTTTTTTACATTTTATTTATTTTAGAAAGGGGACAGAAAGGAAAATAGAGGGATAGAAACATCAATTGGTTGCCTCTTGTATGAATCCTTTCCAGGGACCAAACCTGCACCCCAGGTGTGTGCCCTGACCTGGAATTGAACCAGCGATGTTGTGGACGATGCCCAACCAATTGAGCCACACACTGGTCAGGGCTGCTTTTCCTTTTCGATGTATTTTGCTGAACTTATTGAAAGGAAAGTGCTAATTTAAGACAAAGACCTAAATTTTCTTTTTATCCTCATCTTAGGACACCTAAGGACAAAAAGGACAATGCTCATTAATTTTTAGAGCAAAGGGAGGGGCGGAGAGAAGTATTGCATTGGATTCTTTCTCCTCCTCACTTCAACTGGGGAATTGAACCTGCAACCTAGGCATGTGCCCCAACTGGTAATTGAACCCTGCAACCTTTCAGTTTTCAGAATTTTGCTCCATCCAACCAAGTCACACAAGCCAGGGCAAAGTACTAAATTCTTTTTATTTATTTATTTTTAATCCTCATCTGAGGACATTTTTAATTGCTTTTAGAGAAAGATACATTTTTGTGAAAGAGAAGCATCAATTGGTTGTCTCTGCAATCAAGGCATCGTTATGCTCCAGCCAACTGAGCCACAACTATTAGGGCCAAAGACCATGAATCTCTGAAGCAGGGGTGTTAAAACTCATTTACAGCAAGGGCCATATCAGTCTCACAGTTGCTTTCAAAGGGCCAAATGTAAATTCAACTCCTTAACAATTAGGGAGTAGTTACATTTATACAGACGTAAAATTATTTTGGCCCTTTGAAGGCCACCATGAGGCTGATGTGGCCCCCCGGTGAAAATGAGTTTGACACTCCTGCTCTAAAGAGACTACTGTTCCCTTGAGCTTATATACTGACCATTTTGTTACTCTCATTTACATGTTTTCAGTTATATTAGAACTTACAAATTCTTCATATATTTTTTGTTCATAATTTTTGTAAACTGAATAGGTCCTTTTAATTTCCATTCCAGATTTATTGATTTTACTGAAGTAATTTTGAAATGTTAATTTTAGGGGATTTTTTTTCCTGTGAGAAGCAGGAAATTTTACATGTTTCTAATGGTTGGTACTTCAGATTTAGATGTTTGTTGATGGAGAGTTTTACTATATAGAAGCTACTCTAGTTAAGATAAGAATTTGATGGACTCTAAAATGCCGGGGGCGTTTTCCCTTAAGTCTGATACAGAACTCATAGAAACAGGTGACAAATATTTAATAACAACACGTTGATTGTGAAGATTGAGAATGCAGAAAGAAATAGCCATATTTGTTGGGACTTTAAATAAATGAGAAACCCCAAATTATTGAATACAATATTTAGTGAAATTTTTGGTGCCCTCGAGATGATGATTTTCTTGATTTTATATAGTTCCAAATTGCTTTCGAGGAAGGGAAGTAAGTGCTGCTTGACTTTTCCACCTTCTGTTTAAGAGTTTATAGAAAAGCTTTGAGGACTTTAGTCCAAGCTATTTCTCATAATCATTACCTTCCAGGATATCATTAAGCTGGATTTGCATAGTGATAAACTATAAAAGCAATAATATGTCATTAAGGAAAAATTTGGGAAAATGAGTACTTAAACTTCACAATCCTACCACATCCTGAGATATCTAATACTTCAGTGTGTAATCATCTAGATAACTATATTATTGCATATGCTCTGTAACATCTTGAATATCTCTCAATGTTATATGTTGTCATTTAAAAGTAATTTTTGATATTAGTACACAATTGAATTGATGTGCTGAAATGAAATTAATTTAGCCAGTCCCATTGTCATGCATAGTTTCTAATTTTTTACTGTTAATATGGTCACATCCTTGTTTCTTTCAGATGAGTTCTCAAAAGTGAGATTATTGAGTTAAAGAATATGCACACCCTGGCTGGTGTAGCTCAGTGGATTGAGCGTGGGCTACGAACCAAAGGGTCGCCAGTTCAATTCCCAGTCAGGGCACATTGCCTGGGTTGCGGTCAGGTCCCCAGTGGACGCCACGTGAGGCAACCACACATTGATGTTTCTCTCCCTTTCCCTCTCTCTCAAAATAAATAAATAAAATCTTTAAAGTAAAAGATAAAATAAAATCCAGAGTTTCTTTTTAAAAAAAAAAGAATATGCACAGTGTCAGGCTTTTGATTAAAAAAAGTTTAAGTGGCCTCTGAAAATATACCAGTCCATACTTTCAGAAATAATGTATGAAAAGGACCATTTTATTTTAAACTGGTTTTATTTGGTAGGTGAAAATGGTATTTGGTTTAATTTATATTTCATTTATAGTGTGATGTTGAATTTTTGAAAATCTCCATAAGCTTGGTATTATTATTATGATCTAGTAGCAGCAGGAGCTGCAGGAGCAACACTTGAGATGTACCAGGATTTATGTCTGTGTTTTCTGTACCTTCATTTACACCTCATACCTATCCTGTGAGACAAATGATACTCATTTTACAATTGAATGATCTGATTTTTGATGGGATTCGCTTGCCAAAGGAAAGTGCACACTGAAGTGATTGAGCTTGGAATTGAAACAGGTCTGTTTGACTCCAAAGCCTCTGTACCCTTAACTGTTAAGGATGTATTTGTTTTGTTTTTGTTTTTTTTTTTAAGATTTTATTTATTTGTAGAGAGCGGGGGAGGGAGTGAGAAAGAGGGAGAGAAACGTCAGTGTGGTTGCCTCTTACACACCCCCTGATGGGGACCTGACCTGCAATCCAGGCATGTGCCCTGACTGGGAATTGAACCAGTGACCCTTTGGTTTGCAGGCCCACACTCAATCCACTGAGCTACACCAGCCAGATACTAGTTTAATTTTTATATACAGTATTAAGGGCTTGAATTATGGTACAGAATTCAATTATTTTTTCAAAATTTGTGGTGTATTTTAGTGTGGGAATGTTTCAAGTTCTTTTTAGGACCTTCTTAAGGTTAGTCACTTGTAAATGAAGTTTGGTCTGGTAGACATGGTTTGAATTTGTGGGGATAGGTAATTTTGTATCTACCTTTTCAGTTTAATTTTTTTAATAGGCTTTACCTAAATTTTTGCTTCATAATTTTTTACATATTAACCCAGGTCCTGCTCAAAACTAAACCAGGGTAGACCTTTTCACGGTACAGAAAATGTGCAGAAGGGCTTCTGAGTTGATGTTGTCATTACTGTTAATTGTTCCAAAACTATACGTAACGTGAAAAAAATCTTCTGCTGAAGGAAAATTGTGTTGATCAAATTTAATAAAAGTGACTTGGGTGAGAGTCCTCAGGGTATATTGACCAAATCAGTAAAAGATACGTAGTTGGGAGAGACTGTTAATATTACACACAATAAAATCAAAGTCTGAAATTTTCTTTAGGCTAGAACCAGGGAATAGAAACTAGATGTAAGATAATAAAATAGTATTGGAAATGTAAAATCCTGTCCTGTGCTTGATGTAAAGAAACCCAACAAAATAGTTGTCCAAATGCAGGAAGTTGACATGTTAATAACGGAAGAAGAATTAGAGGTATTACTTAACAGTGAATTCTGCGTGTGTTGACAGTGCCAAAATTGGCAGAAATAATAGCATCTTGATAGTATCCGGAGTGTGTTCCACTCGTGCAAGACCAGCCACATTGGGACTACTGTGTTCAAAAGGACATTAACAAATGAAATAAGGCACAACTTATTTTTATAGAAAATGGTCAGGATAGTGGACAGTTGGAATGAGAATTAAAGAAAGGAAAAACAATTCAATTGCTTATGAATAGTTAAAGAGAAGAACTAAGGGAATAAATTAGTGAGTGAAGAAGAGCCAATTAAGTTTTAGAATTGAGTATTTTCAGGTTGTGAATTCCTTGACTTTTTCTGGCATTTGAAGAGACTTGATCATCGGTGAGTGAGCAGTGATGTTTTAAGGGCAATTTAACATTCTTCAAGAAATTAGAAGGCACCGAACTACATGATTTAGTTTTTGTATCATTGAAATTCCGGGAATATTTTTTGTAAAGACCTTCATTTTAAAATTTTTCTTGCATTATATTACCCATTTTTACTTTGAAAGGAAGAGGGTTTTTTTTGTTTTGTTTTGTTTCTTTTTCTTTTTTTTTTAATTACAGAAATGCTCATTGAAGAAAAGTTAAACCCACAGATAAAATATTTGCTTAAAACCTTAGCACTAAGCCCTGGCTGGTGTGGCTTGGTGGATTGAGCATCACCTCTTGACCTAAAAGGTTGATTCCCTGGTCGGGGCGCATGCCTGAGTGGAGGGCCAGGTCCCTACTTGGTGGTGGGTGAGAGGCAACCATTTGATGTTTCTATCCCTCTCCTTAAAAAGAAAACAAAACAAGAAAACTTCAGCACTGAGAGGTAACCACTATTAATATTTTGAAGTTTTGGTTCATTCTTTTCTTTTTTGTGGCTAAATATTTACTTATTAATATGCTTTATACTATATTTTTACTAGTATGGAATTATTACCATATTTGTTTTAGAGCTTATATTGTAAACATTTTCTGCTTAGGAAGTTTATAACATGTTTCTAAGTGACTTTCAAATATTTTTTTTGTTACGGGATTTTATGAAACTTAGAGTCACATTATCTCTTTTTATGCCAAACATAGAATCACCTAAAATTTATTTAACATCATCAATTGCTTAATTAATACAAGTAAGTAGACCTACCTGTTGTTTGGCACTTATCCTCTAAGAATTTTCAACTGAACCTACAGAAACTTACTGGTTTACTTAGTTACAACAGTGGAAGTGCCAGTTCCCTTCTGCACCCCATTCGATTGTCATTCTTTTGTTAGCAGATTTGACAGGAAAAAAAAAAACGTAATTTTGCTGTTTTCTAGGAACATGTTAAATTCTGTGACCTGACACATCATTTTTCCATTTACTATAATAGGATCTTTAAAAATTATTTGAACAGGTAATGTGTTATATGTATATATGTAAAATAACACCATCCCCATTTCAGCCTCCCTATTTTGGTAGCAACTGTCTAGGTTGGCATATTTGCTCTCTATGCCTTTTTTTTCCCTTCTGAATGGTTTTAAAGTTACAGGCTTAGTATTTCACTTAGGTACTTCAACATGGCTGTCTCTCTTCAGGTAATATCAAAATAATTATCAGAACAATGAAAAGTAACATTAATTCAATATTATCTTGAATTCAGTCCATGTTAAAGCTCTCTAGTTGTCGCCAAAAAAAAAAAAAAAAAAGATTCTTTTCTTTAGTCCAGTATCCAGTCAGGTTTTACATACTGCTTTCTTAATCTAGTAAAAGCCCCCTGCTGTTTTTCTTTGAGGAGTTGCAACACTCATGTTATATAAAGTCCCCACAAACTTGAAGTTGTCTGTTTTTGGTTCCATTTTTTGTTGTTGCTTAAGATTTTACTACTTTTTAGAGAGAGGGAAAGGGAGGAAGAGCATCATCACATCACATGTGACAGAGAAACATTGATCATGGCATTGCTTCTTGTACATGTTGTGCCCAGTCACCAGATCCACAACTCAAGGCATGTGCCCTGACAGGATTCAAACTGGCAACCTTTAGCTTTTTGGGACAATGCCCAACTAACTGAGCCACACAGGTCAGGGCTGAAGTTGTCAGTGTTCCTGTATGTATATTCAAGTCAAATATTTTTCCAAATACTGCAGAGGTGGTAGATATTTCTTATTTTGTCACATCAGGCATGTAAGTGATGACCTCCATGTCCCTATTCTTTTATAATCAGTAAGTAATTTGTTGGGTAATACTTTTGAGATCATGTAACTTGTTTACCATGCCACGAACTTCCAGGCAGTGATTTTAGCATTGACATTGACATTTGCCTGAATCGATTGTTGATGTGATCTTTACCAAGCATTTTTTTTAAAGTGGTTATTTTTAAATCTTTTAATTTCAGTATTCTTTTCTTAAAACAACTTTTTGTGCTTATGATTTGTTTTTTTTTTTTTTTCTGCCTTTTATCTGTTATTCTTGTGTCTTTTGGGAGACTCCTGAGATTTTTTCTTTAGGGTATTTTTTTTTTTTTTAAGATTTTATTGATTTATAGGGAGAGGGGGAGGGAGGGAGAAAGAGAGAGAAACATTCACGTGTGGTTGATTCTCATACGCCACCTACTGGGGACCTGGTCCTCAACCTATGCACGTGCCCTTGACTGAGAGTCAAACCAGTAACCCTTTGGTTCACAGGCCAGTGCTCAATCCACTGAGGCACACCAGCCAGGGCTTTCTTTAGGTTTTAATGTATAATTTTTTTACATTTAAACTTTGATCCATCTATAAATAATTTTGGTTTACAGAGTGAGATTTGAGATTGGTTCCCCACCCTCTTTATTTTTGGATGGCAACCTGGTACCATTTACTGAATTAATCATTTCCCCCATTTATAATATTTTGAGTATTGTCTCAGTTTTATTTAAACTTTTTAAAAGATTTTATTTACTACAAGAGGGAGGGGAATGAGGGAGAGAAATATCAGTATGTGAGCAATCGCTTACCTCTTTGTGTGCCCCCAACTGGGGATCTGGTCTGTAACCCAGACATGTGACCTGACTGGCAATCAAACCAGTGACCTTTAGGTACACAAGTGGGCACTCAATCCACTGAGCCACACCAGCAAGGGCTTAGTTTTAATTATTAAAATTAGCAGTTAGCATAATTTATCTAAAAATTGCCAACTTTGTTTTTTTTTTTATGGCCTGAAAATGTCCTAAAAATACAACTGTGTGCTCTTGACTCATTCTGTGGTCTTAGCATAATAGTCTACCTTGAGATCATGTCTGGGTTGGGTTTTTTTTTGAGATCATATCTATGTTTTGATGAATAATAAGCTTTGAGGATGAAGCAAATTAATGTACCTTGTTCTTTTTGTAGACATACAAGCAGGTCATTGTTGGCCTCTATGAAGAAGCCAGAAGGAAATAGTTGATGAGTGCAATAAAGATATACATAGATCTGGCTGGCATAGCTCAGTGTATTGAGCACAGGCTGCAAACCAAAGGGTTTCCAGTTCAATTCCCAGTCAGGGCACAGCCTGGGTTGCAGGCCAGGCCCTCAGTGGGTTCCACGTGAGAGGCAACCACACATTGATGTTTCTCAAACTAACTCTTTTATCCTGCCCTTCCCCTCTCTCTAAAAATAAATACATACATACATACATACGTACATACATTAGAGCCCTGGCTGGTGTGGCTCAGTGGATTGAGTGCTGGCCTGTGAACTGAAAGGTTGCTGTTTCAGTTCCCAGTCAGGGCCACACGCCTTGGTTGCCAGCCAGGTCCCTGGTAGTGGGCGTACAAGAGGCAACCACTCATTAATGTTTCTCTCCCTCTCTTTCTCCTCCTCTTTCCCCCTCTCTAAAAATAAATAAATAAAATCTATTGTTTTTTAAAAAACGATATACATAGAGAAAAATTGTGGGCCATATAAATATGGAAGTAGTATGGGAAAGGGTAACCAAGAAGGAATTTAAAGGGGCAAAATAAAAAAACTCAAAAAAAAAATAAGTGTCCAAGAAAAACAGCTGAGGTTGGATGATGATGAGGCAGAGCAAATACAGTATCCAAAAGCTGAGAAACTCTTGACAAGAAATCATGAAAGACAGTGTAAAATAGAAAGTCTTTGGACTCAAAGATTCAGGCATCTTTAAAAAAAAAAAACGGCCAGCTCATTGCTGCCATCTAGTGACACTTTGTCTTTTAAATTCTTCAAAGATAGATGGGAAATAGATTAGGTATATGGCAATTTCATCTGATTGAAATTACACGTAGAGTCTAGTTTAGGTTTTAAGAGATGGTAATAAAATTATAAGGTAGGATTCTGAATTTCCTAGTTTGTGGCAAGTTATTACATTTTTTGCTCTCTCGTATGATTTGACATCTGATAAAAGCCATACTTGGTGCCATCTTCGATTTCTTTTTTTGAACCAATATATAATTTATATAAGTACAATGTGATTAGTCTAGGAATAGGGTGAACAGGTAGAAAACTGGCTGAAGTGCCCAGTAGAATCATCTTGCGGCCTGTTTACTTATTTTCTGCTCCCCCTACCTAGCAGTAAATATGCCCCGATACAATATTGAACACAGTATAACTAAGTGGCACTATTTTGTCAAGTATTTATCTTCCATCCCTTCAATCCGTTTCCACTAAAGATGGCATTCTAGTTAGTGGCCAGTACATAAAGGCAAGGGAGCCGAAGGTTTGATTCCAATTGTAAATTGCCTTGGCCCAGCTCCCAGCAAATTCCAGGACCTTTATAACTTGTGTTTCTGGACCATTTGAACCATGTATTTCTCACAGTTGTCAGTTCAGTTTGCCTTTCTTACCTTGCTTGGGACCTCTTCCTGGCAGAATTTTCTTGTAATTTAATGTAAACTTAAAAGAGAAATGGACTAGTTATAAATATTTCCCAAATGTTTAGCTAGGTTAACAGTCCAAGATAAGGTTGCCTCTCTTAAGAGGGTAGTCAGAATAACTCAAACTTTAGAATGAACAGCTGGAAATAAAATTCAGAGTTTGCTTGCTTCCCAGCCAGATGTAGGTTTTATTTATATATTTTATTATTTGTAGGATATGACTGGTAGAGGAGAAGTGTAGGAATCAACACATTTCTGTATCCACTAATCTTGTGCTTTACGCTGCCACTAAAAACTGTTTTTATTGCTTTGGCATAAAGTATATGGTAAAACAGACACATAGATCCTTTGGTGTAATAAGGCAGTAAAAGTAACTGAATACTCCTGGGTTTTGACTTTTACTCTCCTGGTTAGAAAAGCCTTAGTGATCCGTTGATGATAAAAATCATGGGAATAAGAACCTGGGATGAAAAAATATATAATACAAATGCACACATGTGTACTCAAGTATGAGAAACTTTAGTGCTGCCACTCAGTAACCTGTAGGTAAATAGTCTCCCCCCCGACCCCGGTTTGTACCCTGGTAGAATTCTGTTTTTCCGGAAACCATATCTTGATCTCCACAAGTGAATTAAACAGGATGTAGAAAAACCATTTTACATACTGGCTTTACTCAACTGATTTTAAGAAAGAAACAGATTCTCTTTTTTCATTCGGTGCACTTTAATATTGAGTTTAAGAAATAATGAGTTTGTCTTAAAATGAATTAGACTTTAAAGTGACTGCTAAGAAAACTTAAAGGCTGTAACTAGACTACTTTCATCTTTGAGGAATAAAGTATGTAGGACGTGCAAGAAACTTCAGATAACTCAAAAAGTGGGAGAAGTTAGAATTTATAGAGTAGATCTGTGAACTGCACATAATTCTTCATCAAGATACTAGATAGTTGGTGCCTGGCTGGTATAGCTCAGTGGACTGAGCACAGGCCCGTGAACCAGAGGGTCGCAGGTTTGATTCCCAGTCAGGACACATGCCTGGGTTGCAGGCCAGGTCTCTAGTGGGGGCCATGTGAGAGGCAACCACACATTGATGTTTCTCTCCCTCCATTTCTCCCTCCCTTACCCTCTCTAAAAATAAATAAAAGTTGTTTAAACAAGAGTCTCTATTTAAAAAAAAAAGATACTAGACTGTAGGTTAAAGTTAAAACTAATTCATGTAGATTAACGTCATTTCATTATTTTAAAGTATTATTAGACTGTTAGTACGTATATTGGTATATTTTTCAAAACATTTGAATGGTTTTATAAAACAAATTATTAAGGCCAGAATTTTTTTTAAGATTTTATTTATTTAAAGGGGAAGGGAAGGAGAGAGGGAGAGAAATATCAATGTATGGTTGCCTCTCATGTATCCCCTGCGGGGAACTGGCCTGCAACCCAGGCATGTGCCCTGACTGGGAATCAAACCGTGGTTGTTTGGTTCACAGGCCTGCGCTCAGTCCACTAAGCTACATCAGCCAGAGCAGGATTTTTAATAATTGTTAATAATTAACCAGAAGCAGTGTACCTACAGAACATTAAAATATTTCTGCCATATGTTTCCTAAGCACATAATTTATATATACATCCTGTTACATATTGTACAACTGTGTATACTGCTTTCTGACTTAAACATTTTATTATCATAATTTCCACATTTAAAATTATTTGTAAATTTTCTAAAGACTACAATTACTGGTAATCAGACTACTAAATTATTTAAAAAAATTTTAATATGTGTATAGAATATGACTGTGCTACATATCTATATAAGATAAAAAGCAAAAATTGACCCATTCCTTCAGCAACTTGTTTTTACACTTGAAATCTGATGTATTTAAGACTATGCCATTTGGTTGGATTTTTAAGCTGGTCAGAGCAGTCTCCCATTTCTCCCTTTCCTAGTACTTTAAAAAGTTAGGAGAAATTGACTTACTTTGTCAGAGCAGATTATTCCAAAATTGTAAACCTTTATGACCCATGAAGCAATCTGAAATATATTCATTTAGATCTGTACCATTCCTATTAGTCTATTTAAAAAATGCTATTGAGTTATTATAAAACAAAAACCCTTGTAACTACTACTTAAGTTGGGAAAAACAGAACTTTGCCGGCAAGGTTTACACTTTAGAATGATCCTATGACAGTCCAGAAATAAATGGCAGAATATTGAAAGAAAGAAAATGTGATCCACCGATTTTATATCCAGCAAAACTGACTGATAAGTATAAGGAACAAAGGCAAACTGTACTAACATGCGAGAACTGAGAAAATATTCTTACAAGTTCTTTCTAACTAATATGTTTGAGATAAACCTGGAACATCATGGTACCTATAGGGTAGAATTTACAAATACCACAAAAAGATATATACAGAAGGGTAGCACATAAGTCTAAACAAGTCTTCTGTCCTAGATTCTTATGTCAGGATATACAGATGACAGAAAAATATGTGGAATTGTACTAAGTATGAAATTTCTGAAAATATAAACTGGGAACTGAAGGTCAAATGCCCTGGATTCTTAAGCATGTAAATTTTAAGTTAAAGGGATGGAAGGGGAAACCTAAGAGGAGTTTTAAAAGACATCAAATGTTTTAATGTTAAGACTGTACTGTCTAGGAATACACATTTGGATGATAGAATTATTTAAAAAGGAAGAAAGGGATAGATACAGAGTAGTAGTTTACTTTTGGGGGAGAAAAAAGATCGAGAATGAAATGATGGATGTGGGGCTTCTGTGTTAGGTTTGAAATTACAGTTGCAATGTACTAAGCTGCTCTAGTACCATTGGACCTTTTGTTTTACTGCAGTACCTTGTACTCACTATTGGATCAGGCAAAACACTCCTTTTCTCAAAATTGGTTCTTTCCAGTAAATACTAGCAAGATATTTTGGGACTCCTCACTTTCTAGGTCTTTTAGACTCCTGGTTGCTTCTTCCTCAGTCAGTGATTAACCGTGCATATTAGCTTGCCCTTACCAGCTTGCATTTTGGGAGTTTTAGTTGAGATACCTTGACACCAAACTTTGTTGTAAATACTGTCCATGGGTTTTTGGCTTTACTATGTGGTTGCTTTTATGTAAGGATTCAGAAATATTCCAAAACTATGCCATGCTGTTGATGCTTTTCTTCCAGGAGTCCTAGTAGTTTATGTGCATTTAGGGTATTTACCATTTTTATTCTCCCCTTAATAACCAGAGGTAGGGTGAAGTATGACCCAAAATCATTTGGTTATCTCTAAAACTTTTGGAAATCTGTTCTTTCTCTTTAATAAAAATTTAAACAATAGTACCACCCTGACTGGTGAAGCTCAGTGGGTTGGGCATCATCATGCAAACCTAAAAGTTGGTGGTTCAGTTCCTGGTCAGGGCACATGCCTGGGTTGCAGGCCAGGCCCCCAGTGGGGGATATATGTACAAGAGCCAACCAGTTAGTGTTTCTCTCCTTTCTCCCTCTCTTCCCCTCGCTCTGTAAATAAAAAAAATCTTTAGAAGTAAATAAACAGCAGTGCCACTGGAATCATCTGTTCCTGTTTGCCCCCTAAAGTGGCTCTTGTGCCTGGTACTTAGCAGCAGATTCTTAAGAGATGTTCAATGAAAAAAAGAGTAATTTGTAGTTACTGTGGTTTAATTTCTTAGGAGGATGTGTTCCTAGGAGTGGGATTAATGGATCTTTGGGGTTCACCTGTCTTTACTGTTCATATCTTGATTAATCCTTATAGTAACTATAGGCATTGAAAGTGACAGTGTTGACCTTAGCCCAGCTTTTGAAATTGGGATCATTATATTAGTTTTTCATTAACAATTCATGATTTTTGTATTGAATTTGGAAAGCACACGTTATCGATGAAAATGAGAAATAAAATTCTATCCTTAAATTTCAGAAATGACAACCATTGTTAGCACCTTTTTACTTTGTTTTGTTTATATGGGAGAGAAACCGATGTGTTCCATGCATTTATGTGTTCACTGGGTGATTCTAATATGTGCCCTGACTGGGGATCAAATCCAGAACCTTGACGTAGTGGGACAATCCAACTAACTGAGCTACTTTGCCAGGGTTATTTTGTATACCTGGGTGTCTCTCTACTAGTCTTTTCAAATGGGTTCTTTGAGAGAATTGAGCCCTAATACATTAAGGCAGCAATTTGCCAAAGCATGCTGGTGTGCCACAAGAATTTTTAAAACACGAAATACCTGACTATTTACTTTGGGGTACTGGCCTCAAATGACAAAAGCCAGCACAATTGCCGTCCAGCGTGAATGAATCAAAATTACACCTTTTTTTGTTCAGATTGACTATTTTTTGGTGTGCCACAGAGTTTTAGTAATTAGTTTATATGTGCCATTAGATGAAAAAGGTTGAAAACTGCACCCTAAGGCATTTTTTGTATGATGAATTTTGTTCTGTATAACTTGGTATTACCATTGTAACATATTTGTGAAAATTGAGGAAATAGTCATTTAAAGCCATTTCTGATTTGTGGTTCAAAGAAGTGTATGTGAGGGGATGAGTATACATGAAAGGGATATAAGTTTAATGTCTGTTCTTTGGTGTTTTCACTTTACGTTCAGTATGCTGGCGGCAGGTAGAACTACCCTGTTGGGCAGTTTATATTTTAATTCTCAATGTTCTAAGGATTTTGGGCAGTCACACTTAGGTTGAAAGGCTGTGGGTGATTCTCCGCCTACTGAGGGTAAATTTTTATTGTTTAGTCTGAAAAAATGATTAGGAACTGCTCTTTATAAAGCTATAGTTTAGAAACAAAATAGATTTTGTTTTGAATTTCAGAAAAAGATGGGAGGGAAAAGCAGTTCTTATTTATATCTTTCAAATTAGTACTGTTAATGAGATGACTAGATATTTTAAGGGTCAGAATGGGAAGGGTCATGTATAATTGATATTAACTAACATATGTATATATGAGACATTTTAACATAATCCATGAGAACTAGTTTGTTGTGATTTCTCTTGAGAATTGGAAAAATAACATTAGACACTGGTATCTTTAATCTTAAAGAATGTTACTCTAAATCTAAGGTGGATCTGTCGTAGTAACTTTGAGTTTGGTGGTTGAGTGTCAGGGGACAGCAGACAGATAACAAAAGCTAAAAGAATGCCAGAACATTAAGATTGAACCTACCGTACATAAAGATAATTTTTGTTTCAAAATAGCCTTTGGAAATTTGTACTCTTTTCCTTAGTTCCTCTGGTCTTTTGATTTTATGCAGTGTTTATTATCACCATCCAGTATTATTAAATGTCCCAGCTGTATTTTGTAGGTTATTACATAGAAAGGAAGTAAAGAGCCATTGCATTCTATAAAAAGATGATATATTTCAGGTATCTGGCATATTGTAAATCAATTGAAGTACCTGGAAATAAGTATTTCCAGAGTGAATGAATTGGTCTGTATTGCTTTTTTCTAGTGAGATTAATTAATTACACTTGTAGGGCATAGTGTCAGTTGTTCACATTAATCTAGCTAATGGTTTGTGGGCAGAATTTGGAGTTTTAAAAATATCTTTGGGAGAATGAGTGAGACTCACTCATTTTAGTAAAATGACTCATTTTAAAAGCAATGTGCAAGAAAATGGAATTATTGATAGATGGCAAGCAATGGTTAGATTAGCATGACTGGAAAGGTGAAAAATGAGTAGTAATTGTTAGTAGAGAGCTTAGGGCGTTCTAATTTGCTTGAGGCCTTTAACACAGAGGGGTCACTTGGAATTAATGTTTAAGAACATTGTGTTGCCAAGAGTCAATGAAGATTCATTTGTCCCTTTAAAAGGGTGTAGTCTAGTACTGTTCAAATAGACTAGAGAAGGGAAAATTGAATTTCTATAAAGGGATATATTCAGGGGATCTAAAATGTGAATAGTAATAGATCGAAGTTGACTGCCTGCACTCTAGTTACAGTGGTTCAGAATAAGCAGAAAAAAGTATCTTGTTTTTAGCATCTTTTCACCTTTATGCATTTTTTCCTTCCAGCTTGGTGAGGAACCTTATCATCAAAGACAATGGCCAGCAATGTTACCAACAAGACAGATCCTCGCTCCATGAACTCCCGCGTATTCATTGGGAATCTCAACACTCTTGTGGTCAAGAAATCTGATGTGGAGGCTATCTTCTCAAAATATGGCAAAATTGTGGGTTGCTCCGTTCATAAGGGCTTTGCCTTTGTTCAATATGTTAATGAGAGAAATGCCCGGGCTGCAGTGGCAGGAGAGGATGGCAGAATGATTGCTGGCCAGGTTTTAGGTAAGATCTGGGTTGAATTAATTTTTTCATTGATTATGTAATTCAGATATAAGAACTTTTATGTTTGTGTAGTTTCTTCTCCCATGCCATCATTTTAATAGCCTAGCCTGAAATATTCTGGATGTTGTGGCTGACTTCAGTGTAATAAAAATATTAGGTTTATAGATAGAATGGGCTAAATATGGATTTTATTTGTTATGCCATGTTGAGTAGTTGAGACTAGATAATCCTCATTTGGTAGTCTTCAGTAAGATAGAGGAGGGAGGAATGCTATTTCATAAGGTAACAGTTGCTGCCTTAATAAATGGCTGTGCCTACTGCTCCCAGTGGACTGGAGAAAGACTGTATAGCCTCGTCACTCAATGGGCTCCAGAGTCAGATTGCCTGGGTTTGTATTGGGGCTTCACATTGTATATTGGGCAGTTTATGTAGCTTGGCTGAGTCTTAAATTTTATTTTTTTAAGATTTTATTTATTTATTTTTAGAGAGGGGAAGGGAGGGAGAAAGACAGGGAGAGAAATATCAGTGTGTGGTTGCCTCTTGCATGCCCCCCCGCTGGGGAGCTGGCCCACAACCCAGGCCTGTACCTGACTGGGAATCAAATCAGCGACCCTTTGGTTTGCAGGCCGGCACTCAGTTCACCGACCCACACCAGCCATTGCTTCAATTGTCTCTTCTGTTAAAATGGAGTTAGTAGTACCTCAGAGTTTATACTTGGGCTTGTCATGATAATACAATTTGTGAAAAGCTTCTAGTAGAAGTTCAACATGTTTTAGCAGTGTAAACTGTGGTTGTATAGTTTAAGATAGTAGTTCTCCCAGTAAGGGTCTTTTCTCTGATGTGTACCATGTTCAAATGTTGAGAAATGAGGTCTGAGCTCTGCTTAGATAGTTTATATTTTAAATGTCAGACCTCATTACCTATTAAAACTGTTAAAGATCCTAAGTGTGTTTCTAATGATTATAGAATTTCATTTTCTTGAATTTTTTAAATCCTCATTCAAGGATATGTTTTGATTTGAGAGAGAAAAGGGGTATCAATGCGAGGTAGAAACATCAGTCAGTTGCCTACCATATGTATGTGCCCTGACCAGGAATTGAACCTGCAACCGTTTGGTGTATGGGAAGATGCTTCAACGAACTGAGCAGCCCGGAACGGGCTCTGGAGTAATTTATTAATTGCTTATGAGTTTCTAGGATTTGTTGTCAGTTGTATAATTTAATATAGCTTATTATTTTCTGGGGTGTGAATATTATGGAAGCTGAAGTGTTTGTAAGGCAAATCCATTTCTAGTCTTTGGAATACCATGGTGGCTTAAATTTTTGTTTCGTTTTCAACATTTTCCAGGAGTTTGTATTTAATGTTTTTTTTTAATTTATTTTATTTTTATTTATTTATTTATTTATTTATTTATTTATTTATTTATTTTATTTTTAGAGAGGAAGGGAGGAAGAAAGAGAAAAACATCAATGTATGGCTGCCTCTCTTGCGCCCCCTACAGTGGAACTGGCCTGCAACCCAGGCATGAGTCCTGACTGGGAATCAAACCAGTGACCTTGTGGTTTGCAGGTCACTTGAGCCACACCAGCCTGGGCTGTATTTAGTGTTTTAAAAATGCATAATGTACAACAAATTTGAAGTCTGACTTCAGATTTATCAGCATTTACATAGCTTCTCTTCAGGCTGGAGTAAATTTTTTTCCCCCTTAAGCATTCCCATGTTGATGTTTCCCTATAACAGATCTCTAAACCTCAGCATTTATTTCGTAATGATTATAACATTTAATAAATGTTTACAACAAATAAAGGGTAGAAAAATCTCAATAGCTTTTGAGACCATTTTGGTCTGGGTTTTTGGTTATAGTTTGTCGGTGACTTATAGCTCTTTGATTCTAGAGTAAAATTTTTGTGTAATTTGTATTTTATTTACAAATATTTCTCATGCTATATTTTTATTTATTTTTAATTTTTTTAAAGATTTTATTTATTTACTTTTGGAGAGAGGAGAAGGGAAGGAGAAAGAGAGGGAGAGAAACATCAGTGTGCAGTTTGCCTCTCACATGGCCCCCACTGGGGACCTGGTTTGCAACCCAGGCATGTGCCCTGACTGGGAATTGAACCAGTAATCCTTTGATTCGCAGCCCACACTCGGTCCACTGAGCTACACCAGTCAGGGCTCAAATGCTATATTTTTAAAAACCCCAATGGCAGGGAATATCAACCCAGGCATGTGCCCTGATTGGGTATCAAACTGGTGACCTTTCAGTTCTCAGGCTGGCACTCAATCCATTAAGCCACACCAGCCAGGGCAAGAATCTTACAATCCTTAACATTTAAGATAGAGCAGTTGTATTTGAGAATACACAAATTTTGATTATCATTTGTCCTTCACTCAAAATACAGGAAAACTCAATATATAAAACTTCGACATTTATAACATTATTGTAATAGAAATGAACTAAGACAAGTGTTGTGAGACATCTGAAAATAAAGCCACGTTTTTAAAATTAATTTCTAACTGTCATAGAAATTTCCTAACACCAAAGCAAGAGAAAAATGAGTCTGTATGTTATATACATGTCACTTAGATAAACAGATACCAACATGTGACTGATCGTATTTTTATCAGTCTTTTCTGTTTTTACAAAATTTTTTGTTGAGTGTTTTTAAGACTTAAGTATATATCTAACAAATGAAGACTTTTAACAAAATGCAAACGCCACTTCCATATACACATTAAAATATTTGTAGTAATTCTTTAATAAATTTTAATATTTGATTCATATTCAGAATTCTTCCTTTTTTTCAAACTTTTTATAATTTGGCATTATTCAAATCAGAATCCGATCCATGTCTACATATGCTTTTGATTAGTAGCTTCTTAGATGTCTTTAAATCTGTTAATTTCTCCCTCTCTTCCTTTCCCACTTAAAAAATTTATGACATTTAATCTGTTGGAGAAGTCTCTAGTATTTTCCCACAATCTGAACTGATTGCTTCCTTGTGACATTTTTTTTCTACCCCTATTTTGTATAATGATCAGGAGTGGTGATGTGCAATAGAAACAATGTGAGCCATGTATATGATTTTTAAATTCATGAACATCTATACTAAGAAATAAAATAACAAATGATAATTATTTTAGTAATACACTTTAACCCAGTACACCCAAAATACTGTCATTTTGTTATGTAATCACTGAAAATATTTAATGGGTGGTGTTATGTACTTAATACTGTACAACATCAGATGGCCTAACCTGGCTTATTCATTTTTGGTGATATCAAGAAAAATTTATCACCTGTCTGTGATGAAGTTCCCCATGCTTAGGTAATTCATTGGGGGTTTTAAATAGTAGGTTTTCTAATCCCTTTTGCACTTTTTAACTGTAATTTTTGTAAACTGAACAACTTCTTGTTAATAATTTGATTTCTCAGAAGTACTCTTAAGCCCTGACTGGTGTGGCTCAGTGGATTGAGCATCAGCCTTCGAACCAAAAGGTCACTGGTTTGATTCCTAGTCAGGGCACATGCCTGGGTTATGGGCCAGATCCCCAGTTGGGGATGTGTGGGAGGCAGCCAATTGATGTTTCTCTCCCTCACTTTCTCTCTCCCTCCTATCAAAAATAAAGAAGATCTAAAAGAAAACAAAAAATAAACAAAAAAATATTCCTCAAATTGGAAAGGCAGGATAAATCTTTTCAAATTTTGGTGTAATAAGTTGATGCTGTAGCATCCTTTAAATACGGTCAATGCTTTTGTTTAGTGTCATTATGAATTTATGTATTTTATAAATTAGGTTTGCTTTTAGTCCATTACAAATCATTCTTAGGAGCTTAGAATATTTTGGCCAGTGGATCATCTTTTACTTGGTCCCTTTATCCTTGAGACTTTCCTAATGGAATAATGTATTATTTCCTTGTTTTTTGGCACCACAAGATATTCCAGGTCATGCGGTAGGTATTTTGACCTAAACTTGGAATTTGCCACTTTTGTCCAAGAGCCTTTTGCTCCTTTTAATGGGAATGATTTAGAAACCACTGTCTGTATATCAGGGGTGTTTATTATTACTGCATTTGAATTGCTACTGGCTAGATTCAGTGAGCAGACTAGGGGGTACTTAACACTGTTTCAGAAAACATAATTTTATGTGTACTTAAAACTTATGTGTACTTATGCCACATAACCATACCTGTATTTTCTAAAATAACCATACCTGTATTTTCACTAAAACTAAAATTACTAAATACAATTTATGTGTGACTCAGTACTATAGTTTAAAATCACATCAAATAATTTTTCTTTATTAGATTGTGTAATCAACCTTGATACAGTTTAGTTTTCATTTTTTACATCTTAAAATTGTTTTTTAAAATTTTTAATTCTTTAATGTGATAAAAGTTTATGATTTCAAAGTTAAAACTGTAAAAGCAGAATTATTATAAACATTAGATGAGTTTAGTGAACCAAGAAATGAAGACTATTAAATTGTGTAGTAAGCAATGTACTAACATCTCTTTTTATTAATTTGTCATTTGATGAACTGAGTTTTGGAGAGGTAGCCTTTGGCTAAATGATTTTTGACGAAATAGCCTCCTTTGTTAAAGAAGGGAGTCCACTGAACTCTTGCTTGGTAGGCAGTGGGAGGTAGGGTAAGTAGTTGGCCACTGGCATGGCTATTTTAAAAATTAATGTTGCGTATGGACATTAGGATTTTTCCTTCTGCTTTTTTATTTCCCTTTTCTCTGTGTGTGGCTTTGTACATGCATATATTAAGGGTTTTTGTGTTTCAGTCCTCACTGGAGAATATGTTTGGGGATTTTGAGAGAGACAGACAAGAGAGACATAGAAACATGAATTGGTTGCTTGCCATATGTGCCCCAACTGGGGGATCAATCCTGCACAACCTTTTGGTACACAGGACAATGCTCCAACCCCCTGAGCCACCCGGGCAAGGCTGCATAATCTTAACAAGCATTTTTTTGTGCCAGTTTACAGCTGATTCTACTTGGAAGAAGAATAAAGATTTGCCTTCAGGGAAATTTAAGGGTATCATACATGAACCATATTAATTCATGAACTGCCATATAAAATCTAATTTCATTTCTAATATATTTGTGCTAATTTAAAATTAACAGAATCATTCCTACAGAGGCAACCATTAGTTATTGATACTTTCCTTCTGTGATAGTAACTGAGTGAACAGAATGGGGTGCTCTGCATGGTGATAGTTTCATTGAAGTAGGAGCTGAGGGGAGGAGGTACCAAAGACAGTGTTACATATAATGAACATTTTTTTGGTAGAGAACAGAAGATAAAGAAATGGAAGATTAAGTCTTAGCCTTATAAAAATGCTTGAGTTTTTTTAATATGATAAGGAAAGATGACAGTGTTAGGCTTTTGATTTGTGTGACTTATGTGCCGCAGCCCGCTGTGGCAGGGGGTCGTGAGTCAGGGCGGTGGATTGAATAAATGGAGAGGACCAGTTACTCTGCTGGTAACAGGCGAGTTTATTGAAGGAGACTAGAGCTTTTAAATACAGCGCCTCAAGAGTTACAGGGCGTATAACAGTCATGTCCTTGAGAAAAAGTTTACAAGTTCCCACAGGACAAGGTTCTCATAACACATACTTCCTTGCACCTGCCAAGAAGGCCATGCCTTCCCCCTGCGCATGGGGACAACCAGATAATCAGCAGTTGGGAGGCAGTCAGAGCCCAAAACTACCTGAGGCCAGAAACCAGGTCTCTATCACCACTCCCGTGGTGAGAAACCCTCTCCTTAACCCCTTATGGCCGTTGGGCCCCTGCACTTATGTACACTTTAAAAGCTGTATTATGAGAACTCCCCTACCCCTGATTTATGAGTTGTCACTAAAATTTTTTGTTCTTGTTTTTTGTTTTTTCAGATATTAATCTGGCTGCAGAGCCAAAAGTGAACCGAGGAAAAGCAGGTGTGAAACGATCTGCAGCGGAGATGTACGGGTCAGTACCAGAACACCCTTCTCCGTCCCCTCTACTCAGGTCCGGAACTTTATTGTTTATAACTGCATTGTGTCCATCAGTGGGCATCTTCTCTATCTGTTTTTCTGGGTGTGGGGAGGGTTAACTGTCGTATATTTTTCTGAGTAAAAATAATGCTTTATTAACTGCTTGTTAATATACCTCCTTTTTGCCCATTTCCCAGAGAATTATTAGAATTCTCTGGTATTTTTTACTATTAAAGAGTAGTTTGGTATTTATAGCACAAATTAAATGCTTTAGGAGGAGTTTAGCCTCTAAGAAGCTGGGGGAGTAAGAAAGGGAAGAAGGTGGCCTAAGAATGTTTAATTTACTATTGTAATTTTCAGTGTTCTTATTTTAGCAATTATGCTATGTGTTGAAATTTTAGTTAACTTTTGCTTACATTTGCTATTTGGCCATTGCATGTTCATTGGCGTAAGGTACTTGAAATTTAATGATGTTATTTGAATGATGGTGTGTTATTTCATGCTAATCTGTTGATCTGTTTGTTGTGGTTGGTTTGGCATGGGTTTTTTTTCCCATCTGCTGTTGTGAATTGACATTTAACAGCTCCAAATTAATACTTTTTGTTATTCATTTTTCAGCTCCTCTTTTGACTTGGACTATGACTTTCAGCGGGATTATTATGACAGGTATGTTCAAAGTGTTTTGTTTTGTCTATCTTGGTAAAAGGACACCTAGTGAGAAGCATTTTATTTTTCTATTTTGTAGTAATGAACATTGCCTTTGTAGTAACGAGCAATACAGACATTTCAAACAAAGTCCTCTCTTTCTGCCAAAACAAAACGAAAATACTTCCCTGCAAATTGTCAGAGATAGACTAGGTAAAGTGACATTTCTGTGGATTTCAAAGAATCAGTGTATCTTTCAGTCATATTGGAACATGTCCAGTATTTTCTGGACTACTGTTTTTCTTGACACAGATGGTTTTTTGTTTTGTTTTGTTTTGATTTGTATGCCAAATAAAAGGACTAACTGACTTGCCTAATGATGAAATGGGAATTAAATAGTAATAGTAGTTCCATTTTCTCTTCATTAATTCCCTATTGCATACTTGCCACTTTGCATTGTATGGCATTACAGCAAAACTAAACAGTTATTCCTACCCTTAAATATTTTGTAGTGACCTTTAAACAAACCAACTAATACAAAATAGGATACAATCAGCATGTATAATAAATTAAAAGTACAAATTTCTTTAGGAGTTAAAGTGTTAAGATTTGTATTATAGATTGGAGAATGTGGTAATACAGTTTTAAAAGATAAGGGGTTTGGAATAATGATTATGATTTCTTCTTGTGCCTTCAGAATAGCGTTAATATTTGTTGGAGAGTCCTGAGAAATAAAATTAGATGTATGAGTAGGGATAGGTTATGGGTGGCTTTTGAATGATGGATTTAGAGCTGATGTAGGAATTAATTTTTGAGGAATGGCATGATATACAAAAAGGATTGGTATGACATTGGCATTCTGATATATTAATCTTCATGGAATGTTAAGGAAGTATTAGGTATATTTGGTTTGGTACTTTTGAAACTGCATTATATGGAAGTATTTGAGCGTATTCACACATTGGACTTGATAAATGAGCATGCTTTTTCTCTCTGAGAAATACCGCATAGACTATTGTAGTTATTAAAAGGACAGAAGAATTAAGACTGGTAAAATTGTTTGGGTGTATATTGTATAATTTGAATCTCTTTCATACATCATCAAGCGATTATTTCATTTGTCCTTAGAGATTTCTTCAGATTTTTTTGTTTGAACACATTTTGAAAAATAATTGGATTTGTACTTTGAAGATAAAAAAATATAAAGATGGCAGACCTTACAGTTGAGAGAGCAGATATGGGAAAATTTGGTCACTGGTGGAGACAGTTAAAGGCCCTGAAACCTAGTGAGTGTGTCTGAAGCAGCTGTTCTTTATCTCACTCCCTTCTTGCACACATTTAAAAGATACTCATGCTCAGTTACACCTATAGAGATTTATCTACAGCTGTTCTAGGTAGGCTCTTTATGAGTGTATTTTTTAAAGCCCCCAAGGAATTCTGTGTCCAGGTAGGATTGAAAATCATTGCTAGCAAAGAAAAGGAAGTTTTATTTCTATGAATTTTACCTTATTTCTTGATGTCATCGCTTTTAGGAAAATTTTAATACACTCGTTTTTTAAAAAATATAATTTCTTGGGTATCATGGAGTCTGGCATAAGAGACTCCATGTTTAAATTCTGTGTATAGAAATTTTAACTCTAATTCTATCTCCATGAGAGTGGTCTTCTGAAATTTTTCTTTTACTTGTCTTAGTAAGGCAGCAAAACTTAGATTGTCCCTATCATCTCACTGTAAATATGTTTGGGGAAAAATCCTTTTAAGTGAGGAATTTCACAAAACTTACTAAAAAGATACAGACAGCAAGGAGTAGTAAAGAAATTTAGATGTTTGCAGAACAAAATCTTCACATTTCTTACCACTGCCTTTTGGTTCTAAAAATTGGTGGCAACACACTGTTGGCCTCACTTTAGTTTTTAAAGAATTAAGAGAAAAAGATTTCTGAAGCTAAATGGAGCAAGCAGGTAGTAGCTGATAAAGAGCTGATTTAAGTACTGTTATCTGTGGTGGTAAAATGAACAGGTTTAATGAAGAATAGAAAAACTACTCGGGAGAATGGTGTTTGTTTCCTCTCAGAAGTCATTTTGAAGATACTTTATTCACAAGTTAAGGTTAAGATTTTTGTTGTTATCCTAGTGATCCTAAATCAACTACTTAGGAGTCTTTATTAAAAAAAGATGGGAAATTGTCTCTGAGATAAAGGGAAAAGCTCTTGAACTCTGGCTCTTGAGCAATTAACAAAGCTCTGGCTATGTTAATAGGAGTTAAATTATCGTGTACTTAGTCACTGTGGTTCTAAGTCATGTCCTTAAGAATATGAAATTCACATACTAAATATTTTAAAATAGATTTGGCTTTACTGTAGATGATTTCTTTATTCATCTTTCTGGGGTCTTGAGGTCTAATACCTATTTTATGTTTGGGAAGGCAACTGATACGGAGCAGAGAAAAGAACACCTGAGAAATCTAGGGACTTGTCATTTAGCAAAACAGATCATGACCAAAGTCATATGTACTATATTTTTTGGACTATAAGACACACTTCTCTTTCTTTCTTTTTTTTCCCCCCTTCTTCAAATTTGGGAGGAATAATGTTAATGCAGATGTTGATTCTGTTTACATTTACATTGGTGAAATACTGTGTTATCAAATATTTCACTACATTTAAAAATATATATTTTATTTATTTATTTTTAGAAAGAGGGGAAGGAAAGGAGAAAGAGTGGGAGAGAAACATCAGTGTGTGGTTGCCTCTCATGTGTCCCCTACTGGGGACCTGGCCTGCAACCCAGGCATGTGCCCTGACTGGGAATCGAACCAGCGACCTTTTGCTTCACAGTCCCATGTGCTCAATCCACTGAGCTACACCAGCCAGGGCTTCCACCACATTTTTTGCTTCAAAATATTTTTCCTGTTTTCCTCTAAAACCTAGGTGCATGTTATGGTCTGAAGAATATGGTAATCTGATTTTTTTAATCCCTAAAATGGAAATAAGTGTGCCTACTAACACAGCTGCTATGGAGACTGAAGAAAACATAAAAGTTGAGAAAATTGCTTTATAATGACCCCCAAATATTATTTACAATAAAGAATTCCCAATCATTTTAGATCATGAGGATTTCTGCTTATCAAACGTTCCAGATTCTTACATGCTAATGTTACTGCAAATTACACTTCTGAGTTACATTTTATTAACCCTATTAATACATTACTACTACTATATATTTTGTTGACACTAATTACATATTAAAATGAAGGGAATCATGTTCACCCCACCACTTCTCCCCCCAAACTAACACCTTTAGCATAATTAGTTCTTTTTGTGTGACAATAGCTTTTTTAAAGTAATGCATAGTGAAATGAAGAATGGTTGGCATTTGTTTTGTAAACATCCTTTTTAATAGTTATTTCATTTTTGTTATGGAACATTTTCAGTTCAAATATATAAAAGGATAGTATAGCAATAAAAGATAAAGACTACTTTTATAAACAGACACTATCATTTACACTTATAACCTCTTAATCTGATCAATTTTGCAGACTTGGTTTTGCATGTTGTATTTTGTGGTGTTCAGGGTGTTCCTTTACCAGCTGTATTTCCTATGAATTAGTAGATAAATTTGGAGGCTTGATCAGATTTGTGTTCTATTTTCCTTTTTTATTATTATTATCATTATTATTTTCTCTTTTTTGGCATAGTGGAGTTGGGGAGAGTAGACCAGAATGCTTCATAAAGGCATTATGCCCTGTAAACATTAGCTTGAGTTTTGACAGAAACTTTAAGGATGCAGGCATTGTTTTGTGAGGAGAAATAAATTTTAAATGTAAGGGAAGAAGTTATTAATGATCTTTTGTTAGGAGAATTGCAGTGATTTGTATTTTTGCTTGGATATTAATGGATGTTAGTGATAGACTCCCAAAGATTGTAAATACCTTTAAAACTGGAGTATAATCAAATGATAAAACTTAGATATGAGTTGCTTGTACTTTAATATGCTGTCTTCTGAGGAGGAGACAACAGAGGATTAGATTCTGCTGCTGCTTGCACCTGCAGTAAGGTTATTGATTTTCGATGGGGATGGGGAGTTAAGAACTATTAACCTGAAATTATTAAAGATCACCTTAGTTTGAGCTCTGGCTGGTGCAGCTAAGTGGATTGAGTGACGGCCTGCAAACCAAGAGTCACTGGTTAGATTCCCAGTCTAGGGCACATGCCTGGTTTGCAGGCCAGGTCCGTAGTAGGGGGTGTGGTGCATGAGAGGCAACCAAACATTGATGTTTCTCTCCCTTCCCCTCTCTAAAAGTAAATAAATAAAATCTTTTTTTAAAAAAAGATTACCTTAGTTTGGAAGAATTTTTAATGAAAGTTTTTGTTATTGCCATCTTCTTGTGGAATTTTGAATTCTAGTTGTTACATCCATTCCTCATGTTACAGGTGTGGAAGTTGTTACGAATTTTAACAGAAGTTGTCAATGAATGTGAAACTACCATTTTAAATAGATTTATTAATATCTGACACTCAGATGTACTGTCAGCTGTTTCAAATATTCTATGAACTCATAATAGTTATAATTACCCATAAATTAATTAACAAACGTAAATTTTTTTGTGGTAGGAATATAAGCCCAAAGTAGCCTCTGCTTTTAGGATGAATATTCATGGGGGGTTATATATTAAACTGGGAGAGTTACATAAGTGACCCTTTTGTTCAAAACATTATTTATCGAAGTTAAAAGTCTGATAAGTCTAGAAGCTCCTAACAAAGATCCAGTTCCATTTTATGTCTTAGTTGGGAGTCTTTTTGCTTCTAGAAAAATTGTTACTGGAGCAGCTCTTGCGAGAGAACTTCTGTGAGCAGTTCTTTGAAATACTTTGCAGTACTTTTTCAGATTCTTAAATTTCTGTAGTTAAAATCTTTTTACATAAATTTTCATTCATTCACTTATTTATTGATCATTAGAAGGCAGTATGTATTATAGATGGTATAGTATATGCCAGCGCACCGTGATTAGAAAGAGGAATGAAGTATATTTGCTCACAGGTCATGTATGACATGTAAATAAATGGCCAGCAATATAATATACAGTGAGGAATGTACTGTGAAATTAACAGGCTGTTATGTGTCATGCATTGTACAGGGTTGTCTCATAAATAAATTGTGTTACCCTTTGGGTAGCAATAAGCTTCCCTGTTGAGATTTCAAAGCATCCCATTTAGTTTCACAAAGGGCTATATTTGAACTTGCCTTTGGTGTAATAAGTAGGGGGCTTTTAAGCAGAAAGGGTGAGGGTACAGCTTTAATTAAAGCTGCAAAGTTGTGAATATCTCTGGTGTATTTGGGGAGGCAGCCAGCTATAGTAGGAAAGAATGAGGGTTGTAAAGGGCTATGTATGGCATACTAAGGAGTTGTGTGTTTAGAAACAGCCAGTGGCTAACAAAGAGAAACTGGAGGAGGGGAAGGTGTGATTATTGCAGTTATTGCGATTGCTGGAATGGAGAGGTAGACTGGACTTGGTGTGATTTATTAGGTTAAAGTTTTGCAAGTGGGTGCTTTGGGGAGAGGAGTCAAATACAGCTGAGGTTTTCTTTTATGACTAAGATTATGCCTTTAAAGGTTACATCAAGAAAGGTTAGGGGACTTGAGTTGTTAAGAGGTGTGGGAGACCAGCAAGTTCTTATTATTACCCTGCAGTTCTTTTCCAGGAAGGTATACTGATCAAAAATAGAGAAAAATAGTTTGTATAGTGGCGGAAGAGTTTCCATTGTTACCTGATCATGTACCTGATCATGTTTACAGTTAATAGGAAGATTTTAGATGAGGGCATAGATTAATTCTTTCAATATAAACTTGATTATATATGGACTTAAATTTTTGACAGTGGTATGTTCTTTATTTCACTTAGAGCTGTTTTCTTATTTCTGTTGTTTCCTGGATTCTTGTAGTTAGAAGACATTTTTTGAAGGGTACGGATTTGAACTTCCACTAGAAAGTCTACTATGTGGCCCTGGTGTTCTGGTTATATTAATATCTAATTCAAAGGTAGCCTCTGGTATTTTAGAAATCTATTGTATTTTAGGACATTCTTTCATCCCAGATAGACTTTGTCAAGCTCTATGATGTTATATCCATACCGCCCCCCACCCTCATTTTTAAAGACTTAATTTATTTTTAGAGAGCGGGAAGAGAGGGAGGGAAACATTCATTGACTGCTTCTCCTACCTCCCTGACCAGGGACCAAACCCTCAACCCAGGCATGTGCTCTGATTCCCACCAACTCCCCCCAAACTTGGCTTTCTTGGGATATAATTCACATGCTATAAAAGTCATTTTATTTTATTTTTTAAAAAATATTTTCTATATTTATTTTTAGACAGAGGGGAAGGGAAGGAGAAAGAGTGGGAGAGAAACACCAATGTGTGGTTGCTTCTCATGTGTCCCCTACTGGGGACCTGGCCTGCAACCAAGGCATGTGCCCTGACTGGGAATTGAACTGGCGACCCTTTGCTTCACAGGCCCATGCTAAATCTACTGAGCCACACCAGCCAGGGCTATAAAAGTCATTTTAAAGTGTACAATTCAATTTAGAATATTGAGAGTTGTACAGTCATGACCGTGATGATGTAATTTTAGAACGTTCAGTATGTCTTTTGTGACTGATTTCTTCCACTTAGAATAATATTTTATGGTTCAGCCATATTGTACCATGTATTTGTACTTCCTGTTACTGAGTTGCATTCTATGATATGGATGGTACCACATTTTGTTTATTTACTCATTAATTCATGTATATCTGAAATGTTTCCACATTTTGAATAATGCTGCTTATGAATATTTGTGTGAGCATCTGTTTTCATTTCTCTTGAATATATACCTAGGAGTATAATTGCTGGGTCTTAAGATAATTCTGTGTTTAACCTGAAGAACTGCTATACTGCTATCCAATACATCTGTAACATTTTATGATTCCATCAGCCATGTCTGAGAGTTCCAATTTCTCCGCATCATTGCTGACACTTGTTTTATTATCTTTTTTACTTAAGCCATTTCAGTTCATGGATTAGTATGCCATTGTGGTTGTGATTTGTGTTATTTTTAGACTTGATGCTGAGCATACATGTGCTCACTGGCTATTTGTTAATTTTTGGAGAAATGTATTTAGATCCTTTGTCTATGTTTATATTGGGTTGTGTTTGTGTCATCATTAAGTTGTAAGGCTTCTTTATATATTCTGGATATGACTTAAATTGTTTTATTTTTTTATTTAATCTTCATTGTATATTTCCATTACCATTTAATACCCTTATGCGCGCCCCCCCAGCAATCACCTCACTGTTCATGTCCATGTCCATGAGTTGGTTTTCCTTTTTGCTCAGTCCCTCCAGCCCACCTCAACCATATAACTTTTTGGGTATGATATCTGACACAGGCAGCTTTGAAGTTTATTACTGTTTTTTAGTTGTTTATAGTTTCACCATTCTGCATTGTGATTCTAGGAGATATGTAACTATCAATTTATACTAAGGACATTAATTTGGTTTGTAAGGATTATAGGTTATAGACTGAAAAAACTACAGTCTTCTAGGTGCTCTTTGGAAATTACGTTGTGGCTGTCTTTGGAAGCAACAAATTCTAGAGTAATGCTGTTTAGTAGAACTTTCTGGTGATGTAAATACTCTATCTGCACTGTCGGCGTGGTAGGCATTACCCACGTCTGGCTGTTTAGCACTTGAAATATGGCTAGTGTGACTGAAGAACTGAATTTTCTGTTTAATTTACCCACGTTAGTAGTGACTACTCGGGTCTAGAATGCTGCAATGTTAGTTTTATTGGGTTGAGTGAATTGTGAATAGTGTTCAGTATGAGAATTGTAATGACTAAAGACTGACCTTTAGGCGAGAAGTTAGAGAATCCAGACTGCCTTTTTGGAACAAAGCTGACAAGGACTTTGAGATGGTATCCAGGAAACTAATGGGTTTTTTTTCCAGGGAAACAGAGGAGGTACAATTCAGATAAATAGGATAAGATTGCCCCTTTAATGAAGTGTGCATGTGTCAAAAGAGTAGAGGAATGAATTGACAAATGGGTTGATAGTTTAATCATCCAAGGAACAAGAAACAAAATCTACTGAAGAGAATTTGACTTATTCTTACAGTGATCTGTATATTATTACTGAGGCTAATGGAGTTTAACAAGGAGAACAGATTATTATGGTACAAACATAGAAGAGCAAGATAAATTCATCTGTGGAAATTTGGGTTTGTGATTTTCCTCATAAGAAGCAGGATATTATAATAGTCTCAAATCACATCCATTATAGACACAAGGCCTGATTTTATGCAGTAAATAGCTTGAAAACTGATCCAGATTTATGCAAGATTATTTATTTGGCTTATGTTTTCTGAGTTTTCCTAGGATAAAACTCCCAATAGTCTTTATACTGGAAAAAAGGTAGACTAGTCCTCCCAGCAGTTAAGCTGTAAGGATAGGTTGGGCTTATTATCTGTTACTGATAATGTAATTTGTGATTAATTCTTTCCTAGAAGTCAGTTTAGGAAATCACTTATTTTCTCAACTATTTGTTAAGACCTGGCTTGTGTGTCTCAGTGGTTTGAGCACCAGCCCACAAATGATCCAAGTTACCAGTTTGATTCCTGGTCAGGGCATATAGCCTGGGTCGCAGGCCAGGCCCCGGTTGGGGATGTTTGAGAGGCAGCTGATTGATGTTTCTCTCACACAACAATGTTTCTCCCCCTCTCTTTTTCCCTTCTTGCCCCTCTCTCTCAAAATAAATAAAATCCTCCCATTGCCCAAAAAAACTCACCAAACATTTGTTAAGAACTTACTATGAGGCATTATTATGTGCACTAGGGGTACTATAGTGGAAAATAGATGGACCTATGAGAAAATGAATGGGTTGAACACAGCATGTAGAGTATGTTAAACTATTGAATATCTTCAAGTTTTCATCTGAATAAGATGAGAAGCCATTGGTGAATTTTGAGTATAGGATTGAGGATCTTTTTTGCATTTTAACAAAATTATTCTGAGAATGAGTGGCTGATGAAATTATCTAGGCAAACATTTGAGGGAGGACCAGGGAGTGACAGGAGTGGTGAGAAGAGGTTGAATTTTGAAGTTAAGGTAGATAGATTTGCTTACAGATTAGTATGAGGGCTAAGGAAAGATCAAAGATGTCATCAAAGTTTTGGCCTGGCAAACTAGAAACTTGGAATGTTACAGGCACTGATGAGGGGAGAACATTGAAAGAACTAGACTGAGAGGTAAATCAGTTGTGGGTGTGTTGATTTAGGCTCCTTATTAGACATTTTTAAGAGGTGTTAAGCAGGCAGTTGTTTCTGCTTATATAGGTTATGCAATCATAAAGATGAATACAGATTGAAAAGAGATTATGACAACTTTACAGACCAGGGAGATGAGGAATAAATGAAGATGGCTGAGCATCCCACCAAAAAAAAGTTGGAGAAAAACTAGAAGTATGAGTGTCATGGAAACTGTGCATATATGTCTAAATAGTAGAGGGTTAATCGTTTAATATGAAGATTTAGAAATGTCTGTTTTAGCAATTTGGAAAACGTTGGTAACTTTGACGAGTAGGTTTTTTTTTTTTTTTTTT